>SKCR01008325.1:0-24016 GCA_019454045.1 Zanthoxylum bungeanum | reverse complement strand
CTTGTATTCATTCATAAAGATGACAAAATTCGAGTCCAGATCCGAATAAATATTCGGATATGGATATATTTAATTCGGATATGGATATATTTAATTCGGATTAAGGTACACTTGAGCCGGATCCTAAAATATGGATGTTTTAATTTTCCCCTAATTACAAATAAAATATATGCCTAAATCCAATGACGGAACCATGAATTCGATTTAGAATGGGCTAAATTCAGAGACGCTTATGGATTGTCCTAAATTTTGAGTGGCCATAAACAAGTTCTTAAAACGGGGCCCCTGTCCATAAATAATAAGAAGAATAAAAGTCATTATACACATAAAAATTAAAATATAGACAAGTTCTTAAAACGGGCCTCTGTCCATAAAGAATAAGAAGCATAAAAGTCATTATACACATAAAAATTAAAATTTTGTTTTGATTTAAGACTCTTAATTTTGGGTAAAATTTTGAGATGACTGAATTGTCAGTCGATTCATTTAAAATAGTGGCTAAGAAAATTTTTAAAAATTAAAAATTAAAAATATTTTTCTTTAAGATTTGATATTTTGAAATTTTGAAATTTTAGAAACTTTTTTTTTTTTATAATAAATCAAATAATAATAATAATTTATTTAAAAAAATATTTTTTCGTGGGCCTAGAAGGGCTGAAAGCTCTCCCGGGTAGGGGTGAGCAAAACCGATTCTGGTTCCGCGTGGAACCGGAACCTACCCGGAAAAAATCAGTTCTTAACTAAGTGGAATCGGAACCTACCCAATTAAATATGGTATCATATTAATATGTTTCAATTTGGTTCTGTGTGGAACCAGAACCTACCCAATTAAATAGGGTACCCTATTAATCGGTTCCAATTCGATTTCGGTGTTGTTCCGATTTACCCTATTTATTTTTTATTTTCAAACTTTGAAAATATAATTATTTCTCACACTTGAATATTACATAATATTCTTGGCAGCTGTCTATACAGAAATTAAACAATAAAAAAAATTACATATTGCATAATATTTTTGACTTAATACATAATATTCTTGTAGGAAGTGTCTGGGTTTAAATTGGGTTTTAATTGACTTATGAAATTGGGTTTTAATTGGGTTATGAAATTGAGTTTAAAGTGAGTTATGAAATTGAGTTTAAATTGGGTTTTAATTGGGTTATGAAATTGGGTTTAAATTGGGTTTTAAAACTGGTTATGAAATTAAGTTTAAATTAGTCATTAATTTGGGTTATGAAATTGGGTTTAAAAACTAGTAATGAAATTTAGTTTTAATTTGATTTTGAAATTGGTTCTAATTTCGGTTCCCAAAATATATTCCGATTCCGATTCGAAATTCAGTTCCCAAACATATTATGGTTCTGAAATTCGATTTCCAAATCAAGTTTCTAGTTTCGGTTCCGTCCATGATAGAACCGGAACCAGCCTGTTTTAATTCAGTTCTTCTATTTTGGAACCGAAACCAATTCGGTTCCAACCGATTCCGATTCCAAACCCAAAAACTGATCTGATTCCAACCGATTCCGAATAAAATCGTAACCGATGCTCAGCCCTATTCTCGGGCCTCAAGTGGCAGCACCAGTGCCTAAATCCATCGATTAACACAACTATCTCCAAAAATTCCATGAGCAACAAAAAGTGACCCAAAAACATAAATAGAAATAATGAAAACGGATAAATTATGGATTCCATTAGTTGTGTATATATTTTTATTTTTAAATTTAAATAAATAAAATTTCTGAATTCGGATTATTCCAAATTCCCAACCCGTTCCGTATTATGTATTTATAGTGATAGCGAAAAGACCCGAATCCGTAAAAAAAAAATATATGAATTCGGATAAAATGAATCAGAACTGCACAAATTCGAACACAGATCCGGACCAGTTCCAAATCTTTTTGCCATACTTATTCATGCATGGCATGGATTAAAAAAGAAAAATTATTTACCATAGGGTGAAGTAGTTGATCTTGTTCTAATTATAGAAAATGAATAAATAATAATTATTTGAGGCGCCAAGGCCCAACAGAGAAATAACAGAAACACAGTGGCTCCAACTACACATCCAAGAAAATTGTGTTATTTTATATTTTAAAATTTAAAAAGATAAATATTTTTTTTTAAAAAAAGATAAATATTTTAATATTATTTTTCAATAATAAATGTCTTCGCATATTGTTGGAAATTCTTCAAATCTTCAAATATATTTGTTTGGATGGAGGAGGGACATGTCCCTTGGATGGTACCCCATGAGGACATGTCCTCCAATTGTGTGTAAAGTGATCCTATGCTCCAAGAGGTGCATAGGGGGTATAATCCTTTGGAGGGTTACAGCCCAATCCTAAGGGTGCCTTTGAGGCATCATTCCATACTTATAAAATGAAGCTTTGTGTTCATTTTAACACACAGAAAAAGAAATCTGAATTTCATCCAAAAAGAAAAGAGTCTCATACTGTGTCTTGAGTCTGAGAGATTTCCACCATATTCCAAGTTCAAGATCTTGTTAAGGTGTGCCCCTTGAACAAGAGGAATTCTGGTTATTCTGGGAGAACATTAGCCACAAATCCGTAAAGCACATAGACGGGGCTGATAAGTTCTTACAGACAGAGATTAATCTCGATCTGGACTACTGTTTTTCAACTTTGTATCAATGTTTTTCTTATTCTCAAGTTTTTAAGGTTTTCTAGGGTTTATGCATGTTAGATCCAATTTTCTGGATTGATTTGTTTATTTGCATGTTATTTACTGTTTCACGACTCTATATTTACAACAATCTTAAGAACTTATCGACTAGTGTTCTTAAATAGTAAATCGCATGCATAGTTAAGAAAATTTCTGAAAAAAATACAGATTGTGCATGAAAAAACCCGTAGGGCGTTCGAACGCCCGACACACGCGAATGCCAAAATCTGAAAATTCGTAAGAACGTTCGAACGCGTATTCAAACGCAACTCGAACGCCAACCTTCTGTCTAAGAACGTTCGAACGCGTCTTAAATGCAACTCGAACGCAAACTCTCTGGAATCATTCCGTTCGAACGCGTTCTCGGACGTTATGCGAACGTGAACTCTCTGGAATTATTCCGTTCGAACGCGTTCTCGAACGCTACACGAACATGAACTCTCTAGAACACCTCGTTCGAACGCGTTCTCGAACGCAACACAAACGTACACACACTGGACAGTCTCGTTCGAACGTAGATACGAACGTGACACTAATGAATCTGTCCTGAAATTGTTATAAACTGCAAAGACTTAGATTAATTTAATATTAACTTAGTAAATCATATACTGAAACACTTTAAATCTTGGTAGTATAGATTTAAATTATTATTAGGGTGTTCAATTATCACAAGCATACACTTAGTGATAAAGTTGAAACTTATTTGTGTGTTGCATACTTGGTTGAGAATTTAAAGTGTAATTTTACACAAGTAATTCCATCCAATCTTGTTTGACACACACACACACACACACACACATATATATATATATATATATATATATATATATATTTATTTATTTATCGTAATTGATTTGTGACATTGAAAAAGTGAAATACTGAGTTTGAATTGCTAAGAGGTTCTATTGAGAAAGTAGTTAAAAGATATTCTGTCAAAAAGGCGATAAGAGCCTAAGTGGTCAGGGACTTAAGTGGTTACTCCGGACCCCCTCGTCCTCTGGGAATATTCCTTTATTTACTTTTCATAAGAAATCTTGGTTGGAAATTCAAGGACTTGTGTTTATTAGTACTATTGTCCAATAGAACAATAAGTGGATATTTGGTATATCACTTGAGACAAAATCATTTGTTGGTCGTTGTACAATTTTTCTTTTGTAGACTTATTGAACCATGTTTGTTTCCAGTTACATATGGTTAGCAAAAACATCACAGTATCAGTCTCTCATGGAGAAAAACCGGAGAAGTTTGGTGGGGCAAACTTCAAACAGTGGTAGAGCAAAATGCTATTCTACCTGACGATTCTGCAGTTGACTAAGTATCTCAAAGATCCTCCGGGTCCTGTGGAGGGTGAATCAGAGGCAGCTAAGGAACTGCGAGAAGAGACATGGTCGTCTGGCGACTTCCTATGCAAGAACTACCTTATGCGTGGTGTTGACAATACCTTGTACATTGTGTACTAAGGCATGTCTTCTGTGAAGATTCTCTGGGAATCTCTCGAGAAGAAATACAAAACTGAGGATGTCAGACAAAAGAAATTTATCGTGGGTAGAATGATGTCTCAGTTGGGTGAACTGCAGTTGATCATTCATGAAATACTGGATGAATGAATGAAACTCTGTGAGACGTTTCAAGTTGCCACCATAATTGAAAAGTTGCCTCCATCATGGAAGGAATTCAGGAGCTATCTGAAACATAAAAAGAAGCAGATGAACCTTGAGGACCTTGGAGTTCGATTGAGAATCGAACATGACAACATGATGTCCGAATAGGCCAGCTACAAGACTATGGAGTCTAAGGCCAACATCATTGAGGGTGTAAAAGGTAGCAAGAAGAGAAACAGTGGAGCTGATTTTCCAAGCGAACAAGAAGTTCAAGGGGAAGTGCTATAACTGTGAAAAGAGCGGTCATATGACAAAAGGACTGTAGAAACAAGAAGTCTCAGGACAAGGGCAAGAAAAATAAGCCTATGTCGCTGAAGATGAGCAGTTAACTGATGAGATTTTAGAAATGAACCTCTCAGCAGTGGTAACTGAAGCCAATTTGGTTGGGAATCCGAGAGAATGATGGGTAGACACTGGGGCTACTCGTCATATATGTGCAGATAGCTAGATGATTTCCTCGTATCAGAAGGTCGATGGCGGCGATCATCTGACAATAGGAAACTCGTCTACCTCTATAATGGTTAGACAAGGCACAGTGGTTCTGAAAATGATATCCGGAACGGAGCTTACATATAAGAATATTTGCATGTTCCAGATATTCGGAAGAACTCGGTCTCGGGTTTGTATTTGTTTTTGACAAGATTATATTGACCAAAAATGATGTCTATGTAGTAAAAGGATACCTCGCTGAGGGCCTTTTCAATGACTGTCAATTGTGCTATTAATAAAGCTGAAACTTCTGCTTATATTATTAAGTCACAAAATGTATGGCATGGGAGGTTAGGAAATGTTAATTATGATACAATGCGTACATTAATTAACATGGACCTTATACCTAAATTTTCATTGATAGCCAACATAAGTGTGAGGCATGTGTTGAAGCAAAAATACATAGAACATCATAGAATGAAGTTCTGAACCATTGGAACTTGTACACACTGACGTGTGTGACATGAATATTGTACAAACAAAAGGTGGTAAAAAGTACTTTGTCACTTTTATCGATGAAAGCACAAGATTCTGTTAAGTGTATTTGCCGAGGAGCAAAGCTGAAGCTATTGAGAGCTTTATACACTGAGAATGAAGTTACAAATCAACTTGGCAAGGAAATCAAAAGAATCAGGAGTGATAGAGGTGGTGAATATGTTTCATCATTCGGTGAATATTGTTCTGTGCACAGAATTATTCACGAAACCCCTGCTCCTTATTCTCCTCAATAAACGGGATTGTTGAGTGCAAAAACCGAACATTGAAGGAAATGATGAATGTCATGTTGACTAGTTCTAGTTTACCTCAGAACTTGTGGGGGAAAGCCATATTTTCCGCGAACTACGTTCTGAACAAGCTTCCTCACAGGAGATTGGACAAGACACCATATGAGTTGTGGAAATGTTATGCACCTTCCTACAAATCTGAAAATGTTGGGGTGTCTTGCCAATTGCCAAGGTGATGGTTCCTAAACCTAAGAAGGTGAAATAAGACCCAAAACTGTTGACTGTATATTCATCGGATATGCTTGCAACAGTAGTTCGTATCGATTCTTGGTACAAAAGTATGAGATTCCTGACATCAATCTAAATATGATGATTGAGTCAATGAATGCAATATTTTTTGAAGAGACATTTCCTTGTAAGGAAAGACAAAGAAGAGAGTCTCTCAAAAGATCTGTTGATACTGTCAAGGACAGTGATCATGTTGACCAAGAGTCAAATCCGATTTTCTGACATAGTAGTTAGAAAATGAGCCTCAAAGCTATAAAGAAGCAATGTCTTCTCTGGAGGCACCTCTGTGGAAAGAGGCTATTAACAATGAGATTGATTCAATCCTACAGAACCATACTTGAGAGTTGGTTGATCTTCCTCCAGGTTGTAAGCCACTGGGCTACAAATGAATATTCAAAAAGAAGATGAAAACGAATGGATCAATAGTTAAGTACAAGGCAAGGCTTGTCATAAAAGGTTATAGACAAAAAAGAATATCTTGTTTACTTTGACACATATTCACCAGTGATTCATATCACATCGATAAGAATGCTCATAGTCATAGCAGCTATATTTGGTCTTGAAATATATCAAAAGGATGTAAAGACGTTATTCTTGAGTGGTGAATTGGATGAAGAGATTTACATAGAACAACCAGAATGGTTTAATGTTTCTGGATAAGAACAGAAGGTGTGCAAACTTGTAAAATCCTTGTATGGATTAAAACAAGCACCTAGACAATGACATGAGAAAATTGACAAAGAGATGTTGTCAAGTGGGTTTAAAACCGATGAGTGTGATAAGTGTATGTACACCAAATCAACTCAAAAATGATATATCATTGTATGTCTCTATATAGACGATATGCTGATAATTGGTAATAATCATGAGTTGATTTAGTCTACCAAGAAAGTGTTATCCAGCAAATTTGATATGAAAGATTTGGGAGTAGCTAACCTAACTCTTCCTCTATCAAATAATATTGGCTTAAGCGTATCGTAATTAGAGTATTCAAGGATCATTTCTGATGTATCTCATGAATTGCACACGAACTGATATCGCTCAAGCTGTGAACAAGCTTAGCAGATATACAAGCAATCCAGGACATAACCACTGGAAAGCCATAGTAAGAGTTTTGAGGTATGAGAAACTTCAAAAAATATGGGCTACATTACGAGAGATATCCTGCTGTTCTAGAGGGATACATCGATGTTGACTGGATATCTAATACAGTGAATTCCAAATCTACGAGTGGATTTGTTTTCACACTTGGTAATGCAGCCGTGTCATGGAAATCCTCGAGGCAAACATGTGTTGCCCGGTCTACTATGGAATCAGAGTTCATAGCGTTAGACAAAATATCGGAAGAAGCGGAATGACTTTGAAACTTCATGGAGGATATTCCTAGTTAGCCAAACCGGTGCCAGCGATGAGCATACATTGTGACAGCCATTGGGAGAGCCCAAAATACAATGTATGATGGTAAGTCTCGACACATACGTCGGAGACATAATACCATAGGTCAACTGCTCTGAAGTGGCATAATATCGATCGATTATGTTGAGTCGAATGAAACCTAGCAGATCCACTAACTAAAGGTTTACCTCGAGAGCATGTTGAGAAGTCATCGAGGGGAATAGACTTGAAGCCTATAATCTAAGAATTGTCACTGTGGAAACCCAACCTAGCTGACTGGAGATCCCAAGATTTAGGTTCAAAAGGGACAACTGAAACTTTGTGCAATTCAAAACAATCACTGAGGAGTTTTGTACTCTTTCCCATTCCAATAATGACACTGAGTGCTGTCTATCATTGGTTAGGATAAGCTAAAGCTTTTAATGATCACTATATTAGGAGATGAGTCCTAATGGGGGTAAAGACAGATTACCTCTTGATAGTATATCACCTATTTCAAGTAAGAAGTGAGGTAGTTTCCATGGGAACTTTTAAAGGCGGGTTACCCTAAAGTACTTGATGAATCTGAGACCGTTGTTCAGGGCCGAAATGAACACAACCGTAGAACGGGAAATGGTCGAAGTAAAGCTGTGTGTTGGCAGTTGTCTTGGTTTACACCAACGGCAGAACGGTTCAAGACTATGGATCACTAGTTTGCTAAGTAAATCCGATTGTCATTCACTAGGAAAGGTTCAAGGCGAAAACTACCTATTTCGATGCAGCTTTAGTTCACGGAAACTCTCTCAAATGTCTGCATGAATATTTGAAGAATTGTGGGGGATTGTTGGAAATTCTTCAAATCTTCAAATATATTTGTTTGGATGGAGGAGGGACATGTCTCTTGGATGGTACCCCATGGGGACATGTCCTCCAATTCTGTGTAAAGTGATCATATGCTCCAAGAGGTGCATAGGGGGGTATAACCCTTTGGAGGGTTGTAGCCCAATCCTAAGGGTGCCTTTGAGGCATCATTCCATACTTATAAAAAGAAGCTTTGTGTTCCTTTTAACACACAGAAAAATAAATCTGAATTTCATCCAAAGAGAAAAGAGTCTCATATTGTGTCTTGAATCTGAGAGATTTACACCATATTCCAAGTTCAAGATCTTGTTAATGTGTACCCATTGAACAAGAGGAATCCGGGTTATCCTGGGAGAACATTAGCCACAAATCCGTAAAGCACCGAGACGGGGCTGATAAGTTCTTAAGGACAGAGATTAATCTCGATCCGGACTACTGTTTTTCAACTTTGTATCAAAGTTTTTCTTATTCTCAAGTTTTTAAGGTTTTCTAGGGTTTATGCATGTTAGATCCAATTTTCTGGTTTGATTTGTTTGTTTGCATGTTATTTACTGTTTCACGACTCTATATTTACAACACATATATATTATCTTTTAAGTTATGTTGGTTTCATCTCCAATTCTCTATTTGGACGGTTTATTTCCATTATCTTAATACCTATTTTATTTACGCTCTCTTTCATCTGCTCTATCAATTCAAATTATAAATTTTAAATATTTGAAGTTATATTCCACTCCTTTTCATCTCTTTCAATCAATCGAAACACAAAAACACAAAATATCGAAATTTCATAATTAAAAATTATTTTTTATATAAAATATCGATATTTAGTGAGTGAATTTTATGACGTGTACATAAATTTTTGGAAAGGAGGAAAAGGAAAAGGTTAAAAAAAGAAAGTGCAAAAAGTGAAGTAACAAAGAAAGAGCACTTGAGAGAGTTTCAGTTTCTTGCTTTTGAAAAGGGTGGAGCAGAATGAGTGATGTGAAGTCGAGATTCATTGAGGTTTACTATGTACTGAAACAAGAGCTTCTCAATGATCCTGCATTTGAGTTCGATCACGTTTCTCGCCAATGGGTCGATCGTGTATTTCTCTTTCTCAAATCCACCATTTCTGTTTTCCTTTTTGCTATCTGTCTATGCACATGCCTGTTTTTTGTTCTTTAATATTTGGCTTCATGGGATTGGATTGGCTGCTTGTGTTTTTTTTTTTTAAATCATTTTTTTGGATTTGTGATTTTGGAGGTAGAGAATTAGTGTGGTTTTTTTTTTATTATTATTCAAGATTGGGAACTTTTTATGTTCAATAAATGTTCATTTTTTTTTTGTAGATTCATATATTAATTTTTACTATATATATTTTTTTATTTTGCTTTGAGAACTCAGACTTAGATTTGTATGATGGAGTGTGTTAGCTGGATTTGGAGTTTGGAGGAGTATCTGGATTCAAATTTCGAATCTTAAATTTGGATTTGATCTTGAACTTGCATTCTGTGCAGAATAGGAAAGATGGTAGATAGTAAATTTAATTGGAAATTTGGGCGGTGTATTGGTTGGAATTGGATTTTGTGATATTTGGATGAGTGAATGCTAGAATAAGTTGTGTGGTCAACATTGAACTGAAAGTTTAGGCTATTTTCCATTTAATCAAAGAGGTAGTGGGCGGAAATAGAAAGAAAAATGAATCGCATTAAGATTGAAGTCATTTTTGCCTGCTGTGTATAAAATGTCAATGTGAAAAGTGAAAACTGATGGTTGAGTAAAAATTAATGGGTAAAGTGGTTGGTTGAACTATTCAGCTTGCAATAAAAGAGAGGTGATTTTGTGGGGATTAAGGATTTGATTAATTTATAGACATGCGATATGATAAGAGATTCACAGACAGCATGGTGGTGAATCTGAATTACTATGAAAACTGTTTGTAAAATTTGTCGGGATAAAATCAAAAACCTAAACTTTCATCAGCTGGTATATAAAACTTTAACATAGCTTATAAATTGAATTGGCCCATAGTTGCATTATGGATATTGGGTTATAGTTTGAATTGCCATAGTAACTTCCTTTATACATGATATGGTTTGCAATGGTTCCATTATTCGTATGGGAGAAAGAGCTATGTTCTTAGCATATAGCTAAGCATGTGGATATGGTATTATGGTTGTAGAATCTGTAGACTAACAAATACAGACTAAGCCCTTATAATTATGCTAAAATAGGACTTAATTTCTGATTATGCACTCAGGCTTATACTCGTGTCATCTTTATTATACTCTCGCATAAGTTTCAAGTAGTTTGTATGCCAGAGTTTTCTATGATATCTGCTTTCCTTGGTATTTTATGAAGATTTACAAGTCCTGATCATGTGTAAATGCTTTTTTGTTGCAGATGCTGGATTACAATGTACCTGGAGGTCAGATAAAAATGTTACATCTTGTACATTTAAGGAAGTTTCTGTTTTGTTCTCCTGTGCTGGGCATGTTGGACATTCGTCTTCCAAGAAAGAGGAACTGCTTTTTGTTTGAGTAGAATATATAAGAAGTTAACTTGTTCTAACCATTATTACTGATTGAATTCTTGGCAGGAAAACTGAACCGAGGGGTATCTGTTGTTGACAGCTACAAGTTACTGAAAGAAGGAAAAGAATTAACAGATGATGAATCTTTCCTTTCATCCGCACTAGGCTGGTGCATCGAATGGGTATGGTTCTTTGTGGATTCTTTTGTTCTAGATTGACCATGATTTTGTTAATATGAATAATTACTAGCAGTGATTTTTTGTTGCATTGAAATTGTAAACCTGTTATACAATGATACTGCAGCTTCAAGCATATTTTCTTGTTCTTGACGATATCATGGATGGGTCTCATACACGCCGTGGTCAACCTTGTTGGTTCAGAGTCCCGAAGGTGAGAGCAATTAGTAAGAAATCTAAGTAGCAGAATCATGCTATTGTTTTGTGTTGCTAAAGATGTTAGGAACTTCATATTATTTGTGCTGAAGTTGTGCATTTTCATTGCTGCAAAAATTTGATCTTCTGTTGATTTTTTGTCACAGGTTGGTATGATCGCTGCGAATGACGGTGTATTACTACGCAATCATATCTCCAGAATTCTCAAGAATCATTTTAGAGACAAGCCTTATTATCTGGACCTGTTGGATTTATTTAACGAGGTAGGATTGTCTTTGAATCAACTATAGAGCAGGACCGATTAGTTTTCATTTTAGCTATGTACTGTTCATTTATATGAAACATGTTTATCCAGGTAGAATTTCAAACAGCTTCAGGACAAATGACAGACTTAATTACTACAATTGAAGGAGAGAAAGATCTATCGAAGTACTCATTACCACTGTAAGTGAGAATTTTTACATGGTTGTGATTTTTGTATGGTTCAACTCCAAATCACATTGTTATCCTTTTTGGTATTATAACTTCTGTTGGTGCTTCCTTGTAGTCATCGCCGCATTGTTCAGTACAAAACTGCTTACTATTCATTTTACCTTCCGGTGAGTCAATTTCCTTGTTTTATGCTTTCATTATTTCTTTTGCTCGGATTGATTTATGTTTTCTAATAGCCCAAATTTCCGTTAGTGCTCTCAACTGAAGTCTCTTTAGGGTAAACTTGTTGATTTATTGTCACGTAAACTTTGTTGATATTTCTTCACATTTGATTATAACTACTGAAGTTTCTTGTTTATAGAACTTCCAGCAAACATCCCAACTCATTTACAGGAATTGTGTTTAAATTCATGCAGTTCGACCTCCCAAAATCTTATCTAAATAAATATTCCATAATGATTATATGTATGCTCGTTAGTAAATGCTTGTTTTTTGTAGTGAATATTCTTCAATATTATACTGATTCTGATCTCTCTATGCTTCCAGGTTGCTTGTGCATTACTTATGGCAGGTGAGAGTCTTGACAAGCATGTTGAGGTCATGGACATCTTAGTTCAAATGGGAATTTATTTTCAAGTACAGGTAATGATTAGTTTCATTTAGAAATTCTTTTTTCTTTAAAGGTAGGGAGTTGCAAAACCCAAATTAAGTTTTGTGCCCATACCTCCCCTAGGATTCGAACACGGGTGGCTAGTCAAAAGAAGATGCTTGAAAACCACTTGGCTAATCCCCTTGGGACCAATTGTGGTTCTTAAGTTTGATTGCCCATAAATCTTATGAAAATACCATCTTGAATTGATTGCCTATAAACTATAGGGAGTAGAAAGTAATTTTGGAACATTGCAATTTGCAACCGTAGCTTATAAGTTGATTTATCATAACTATAATTTTTTTCTTCCAATGACTCAAAAATCGATGAGGCATATATCCGTTCTTTTCCTGATAATGCTTTTAAAGTTCAACTGTACTAGTCACCAAAGTCTTGATGTTTACTGTAGGATGATTACCTGGATTGTTTTGGTTCTCCTGAAGTTATTGGCAAGGTAATATTATTATATGGCCTGTGGTAATCTGCTCGAATGCGTGCTTTTACTTGTTTTAATAGAGTCATAGACGTTATTGTGTTGTTTTCTGGATTATTAGGTCGGAACTGATATTGAAGATTACAAGTGTTCTTGGTTGGTTGTGAAAGCATTGGAACTTTGTAATGAAGAACAAAAGAAATTGCTATATGTAAACAAGAATCCTTTTCTTTCCTATATTTCATTATCTTCTGGTATTAATTTTTAAAGGAGTCTTCTTTATATTATTTTGTTTCCCAGGAGAACTATGGAAAGGCAGATTCCGCCTGTGTTGTGAAAGTCAAAGAGCTTTATAAAACTCTTGATCTTGAGGTTTGTTTTCAATTTTCTTTTCTTCTTTACATACGCTAGGAGCAACATCCATCTTCAAACATGCATAGAGCCCAAAAATTTGTCATACAATAATCAAATAACTTGTGTTGTTTTATCATGCTATAGATTTGGAACCCATATTTAATCTTTTTAATGGATAGTCATGTCGTGGTATTACTTTGTAGGGTGTATTTGTGGAGTACGAGAGAGATAGTTACAGAAAGCTGATAAAATCGATTGAAGCTCATCCGAATGTGGCAGTTCAAGCTGTTTTAAAATCATTCTTGGCAAGGATATACAAGAGGCAGAAGTAAGATCTTCAACAGAAAAAGCAAATTGGATACAGGAGTAAATGTCCAAATCTCCTCACCTACTTGGCATTTTTAAACTCCGATGGAGAACAATAATTATCTTTAATTTTCCTTTTTAGTGACTAGTTGGTAATTGTTGTGAAAATTGAAGAGTATTTCTTGTATAGATGCAAAATTGTGGTTTTGGAAGTACTAAGGGCCCTTTATTGTTGTAACTCATGTTGGATACTTCTTTTGTATATCAAATAATGCATGCAAATTGGATTCATCTATGCAAAATAATAATAATAATAATAAATATTTGCATCTAGACACTCCTAATTTTAATGTGAGCGAGATTCGAACATCATATCTTATTATCATCTGAAAATATTTACCAGTTGAATCAATTAGTGTTAGCGATATATTCTCAAGATTGATTTTGATGATGCAATACTAGAAGTCTTCGAAGCGTATTAGCGTAGGGGTGAGCAAAACCGGTTTTGGTTCCGGTTCCGCATGGAACCGGAACCTACCCGGAAAAATTCGGTTCCGCACTAAGTGGAACCGGAACCTACCCAATTAAACAGGGTACCCTATTATTCGGTTCCAATTCGGTTCCGGTCCGGTTCCAATCAGGTTCCGAATTACCCTATTTTAAAATATTTTAATGAAAACTACATTCCGATACGAGTCCGTAGGAAAAAAACGAGGACCAAATCGGAGTGCGGAATCTCAAGAACGAAGAAAATGAAGTTTTAGACTTTTAATGCTCGTCAGCCTCATTACCCTTTCTGTTTTCATTTACAATTAGGCAAGTTATCAGTGCATTAAGTTGCCTAGTTGTGAAACCTTGGGGTGACATACCTTCGTTTATCTGTTAGTGGAAAATAATTTCAAGATATTTAAGATATTTTGGAAGAAAATGCACGTTGATCAAGTAAGCAATTCTTCATGTGCATAATTTTGGATCATGCAAAACATACTTGTTTGAAAAAAAAAATTCTGAATTACCACGGGTGAGACATGGACTGGTCTCTTACAACGGGTGGTGTCTAGATGCAGAAACATAGCATCATTTGAATAACCAATCAAATAAGCAATTGGATTTGCAGTGCTAATAAAATGCCTTGTATGGTTATATGTTCATATAAATCTCTAAATGTTCATATAAACCGGTTCCATGGTCCGGTTCCGGTTCCGACCATTTTGGAACCGGAACCTACCCGGATAAAATCGGTTCCTTCATTTTTGGAACCGGAACCTACCCGATTACAACCGGTTCCGGTTCCAAACCCGAAAAACCGGTCCGGTTCCAACCGAACCGGAACCGGTGCTCACCCCTATATTAGCGGACATTACAAAAAGATATCAAAGCATATTGGTGGTGAAGAGAAATGGATGTGAAGACTAACGTCTTATCGAAGAATATCTTGTGTAGTCTTAGCTTAGGGCTATCTTTAAAGGTTTTGAGTGGACCTAGGAAATAAAACTCTTGGTTGCGGGTGAGCCACGGAAAACTCGATGTAAGTTGTGGATTCAACTTAGTGGAAATCTTCAAGCGCGGTTTGGGGGAGTGAACGTAAACATTGTTGGTCGAATCACTATAAATCACCGGTGTCATTTTCTCTATCTCTTAACTTTTAATTATCGCAAGTTTATTTTCATATTTGCATATTAATTAGAAATTTACTATTATGGAATATATTGTGATTGAGAAAATTGACCTAAGCTAAATTGGTAAAACTACTAGTTTAGTAGCGTAAAATCGGCAAGAATTTTTATTTTCGCATATTTAGACCATCACTCAATTCACTTCCATCTTAGATATAGAATTGTGTTTGTTGTATGGTTGCAGGTAATTTCAACTAGCACTTGCATTTTATGACAACTCTTTCATCTCTGACTATATCAAACTTTCACTAACTGCCCATATATATATAGCCCAATTTAGGAAGTCATTTTTCTTGTTAATTTTGTTACCATGTTTAAAGGCTGATTTACTGAAATTATCTATACAAAAAAAAAAAAAAAAAAAAAAAAAAAAAAAAAAAAAAAAAAAACCAACTAACAAAGAGGACACGTGTCACACAATTAGTACTGCAAGCTAGGAAGAGTGAAAATTAATGGCTGTAAATTGTTGATGAGGTGTCTCCACATATTTAGAACTGCAAATAGAAAGTTCAAACCAGAAACATTAGCCATTAACAACTGTTAACAAATTTATTCACAAATCATTCATTCAGGGCTCTCTTTCTTTCCTTTGCATCCCTTTGTTCCCCATTCCTCTGATCAACAACAGCTTAAAAAAAAAAAAAAAAAATGCTGCAGTCAGAAATTATGAGGTGACATATACATTAAATTTATATCTCATGTTTCTTGCATTGCAAGTAACAACATCAGATACTGTATTTTTTGATAATGTGACATAATTTTTGTGATTTTGTTTGTCAAGTTTGAACAGAGAAGCTCAGAGGAAAACAACAAAACCAGGAAGTCCAAAGATGAAAATAAACACAGAGAATCCCCAGATGGAGGAAATGACTTTTGCTGATATCAATAGGAAATCATCATCAATAATGGGGTCACCAAAGGGGTTAGCAAAATCAACAAGTGCAAGGTGCCTGTGCTCACCAACAACACATGCTGGATCATTCAGGTGCAGATACCACAGAAACCTTGGACTAGGCGGCATGTCGCGGACAGCTTCACTTGGATCAAATCTGTCATTACTTGGAACAGAATTGGCACCTGTTGCTGACTCCAAGATGAATACTTGTGAGTGACTCAAGCTGGATCGATGGTAATGTTAATGTATATAGGAATGTTCTGCAAGCTTTCCTTCATTGTTGATTTTATAATAAAACTGGGAGAGCATTTGTATTGTGCTTATTTATAATTCAAGGATGTGAAGGGGAAAACAAACAAACAAACAAAAATTTTATATTATGTCTTTACTATGTTTATGTATTGAATATGCTTAAAGATTCTGCAAAGCACGATGATTCTCACACTGTTGGCTCTAAGGAGGATTTATTGTCTACATAATTTTTACATCCCATTATTTTACTGATCATGGCTTTGTGCACGACAACGTGATTAATCATTCATGCATGACAGATTGATGATCTAAACATGAAACTAAATTAAAGCAGGAAGAAGAAGAGAGCATGCAAGACAGAGAAAGATTATGATATTAACATATACAGTTTTTGGAATCGTTCAAAACCGTGTCGCCAAACCACTCATTCCGGGGTTAAACGGAATAGGTAAAACTAGACCGGGCCGGCGCGTCCGGTTCCGGTTCCACACTAAAATGGAACCGGAATCGGAAACGGAAACGAACGGTTCGGTTCCGGTTCCGGTTCCATTCGGTTTTTTTTTTTTTTTTTTACTTTTTTGAAAATAAAAATTAAATTACATTAAATTATTTTTTTTTGAAAATAATTACAAATAAAATTACATAATTACAAATAAAATTATGTAAATTACAATTACATTACATAATTACACTAAATTACAAATAAAATTCTTATCTAAAAAATTTTAAAAAATATATATTATTGTATACATTCAAACCGGTTCGGCTAGGGGGAGAACCCTAACCGAACCGGTTAGGTTCCGGAACCGGTTGGAACCGGAACCTTGGCCGGGTCTAGGTAAAACCCTCGGCTGTCCCAGACTCTTTTAAGAAACACATCCTCTGGATTTGAACCCAATACCTGAAGGTCAGATCCTGAGCCCTACACTACCAAACCACACCCCTTGAGTACATATTAACATATACATATTAAAGAGAAATTCATGCATAAAAGAAACCAAGGTTTATTATTATAGGGTAGTTAAAATTTATTAAGTTTCAACGATGAGTGACATATTAAAAAGTCATGCAACAAACATATCGATCCAACAAATAACAATAAGCTAAAACAACATTACTTCTTCATTAATTAAAAACTAATTAATTTAGTCATTCAATTAGGAGAAGGATAAAAGGTTTCAATTTCCACACTGTCAGTTTATATTTTTGCTTAGAAATAGTTATGTTAGATATCATTTTTGCCCCATCTTGAAATGTTCTCTACATATCACTTGATGTAGCTTTTAAAACAAGTTAAAATGCATTGCTTTGACTTGATTTTAGAATTGTAATTTATTTGAATTTTCATTTGTATTGTGTCTGTGTTAGATATCAATTTTGCCCCATTTTAAGTTTAAGGTAATGTGGGAACACAGGAATCTGGGCGACGCATGCTGTCCCGGGCTCGCGGCCCGGTCGGGAGTACGGAGTAGCCACGGGGGACTAAACCGGAGAATAATGGAGTCGCCACCCGGTGTGAACCGAGAAAATGAGATTTAAGGCCGCACTCACCCCTCGCAAGGGAAGACCTCAAACCGTTGGGTTCGGAATGGTCCCTTACTCATGCCACTTATGATGAAATGATTTATGTAATAATTTAATTAGGCTTAAGTAGCACTTATTTCCAAGAGTATAATGCTTCTAAATTCACATGTACAAAATGAAACTTACACATACATTTCACATCTAAGATTGCATGCTTGAAAATACCTCAAAATAACAACGAACATACAATTTCATTTAGCATATCATGTTCACAGAAAACACAAGCATACATACTAACCATACAAGCATACATGTGAGCACTTTTCCAAGTGATACGTGGAATTGTATCCCAAGTACAGACCGCTCTACCGTCCATTCGGAATCGGCTATGGAATTTATGTCTGGGTTTCCATCCGATATACCACAAGAAATAATACTCCGAAGTCATCATGACATAGATATATGAATCGTAATGCGTTAAATCAAGACTAAGACAGATGACGCAACCAATGGAATAAACATGTTTTTCATTACGATGTGCACAAAGATAAGAATGACTATATGGGGTTTCATAAAAAAAATCACCTAAGAAACAATTATACATGGCATGTGATGAATATGTCTCAGTTCAGTGTGTTCGCGTTCGTGTAGCGTTCGTAAACGCGTTCGAACGGTAAACAGAAGGTTCGCGTTCGTATGGCGTTTGATAACGCGTTCGAACGGAACCAGACATGATGCATGATAAGACTAAGAAAGTGCGTGTGCGTTCACGTAGCGTTCGAGAACGCGTTCGAACGGTAAACAGAAGGTTCGCGTTCGTGTAGCGTTCGAGAACGCGTTCGAACGGAACCAGACCTGATGCATGATGAGACTAAGGAAGTGCGTGTGCGTTCACGTAGCGTTTGAAAACGCGTTTGAACGGTAAATAGAAGGTTCGCGTTCGTGTAGAGTTCGAGAACGCGTTCGAACGGAGCCAGACCTGATGCATGTAACACAAAGAATAAATACAACAATGTCAAGCTCAGCATGTCCGATTGAACGTATCTTGCATTCAACCGAACACACATCAATCGGCGCGGCAAAGCATCGTGGTAGAGGGCTTTAACCCATCCCCGTAGGGGATCTTTCATTCCACTTACTAAGCCCATGCGCTCGATTGAATCATGCATACATAGAATTAAAAGCAATAATATCAAACTTAGCATGCCCGATTGAACGTATCTTGCATTCAAACGAACACACATCGACCGGCGTGGCAAAGCATTGTGGTAAAGGGCTTTAACCCTTCCCCGTAGGGGATCTTTCATTCCACTTACTAAGCTCATGCGCTCGATTGAATCATGCATACATAGAATTGAAAGCAATAATATCAAACTAGTATGCCCGATTGAACGTGTCTTGCATTCAACCGAACACACATCAACCGGCGCGGCGAAGCATCGTGGTAAATGGCTTTAACCCTTCCCCATAGGGGATCTTTCATTCCACTTACTAAGCCCATGCGCTCGATTGAATCATGCATACATAAGCAACATGCAGAATTCGAGTGACGAAAAATAAATAAATAAATCAAAGCAACATGAAACAAGAGAAGGTGTCGTTTACTCAAGTGGTACGTGGAGTTGTATCCCAAGTACAGACCGCACTACCGTCCATTCGGATTCGGCTACGGAATTTACGTCTGGGTTTCCATCCTATATACCACGAGAGACGACACTCTTTTATTCATCCAATACCCACAACACACATCATACACAAACAAGATTCAACAAATAAGTAAAATACAATCAAAATGAGTAACAAAAATCACATAAAGATGAGTGTGAAAAGTACCCTCAGGTCTAACCTTTTAAGCCGTCTCTCGGACTCGCATTTCACGAAGATCGGAAGGGATAAAGCTCCGTAACTTTCTGGTTCACTGGTTTGCCTTTTCCTTCGCTGTTTTGCCGCTCAAGCTACTGTTTCGACTCCGTTTTGCTGCTATTTCCTTGTGGTTTTGCTGCCGTTTCCTTGTGGTTTTGCTGCCGTTTCCTCTGTATTTTCCGCTTACTGTTTCAGTGGACTGTTTTGATGTTTCAATGGACTGTTTTGGGTGTTCTTTGTGGGTTTTAAATGCAGTTTTTATGTTACTGTTTTAGGGATAATTTCGGTGTATGTAGCTGATGTTTTAATAGTTATAGGGGTTGTGAATAGCTGTTGTGTTTTCGGTAATATGAGGGTGTTTGAGGGCTTGTTGTTTTCGGTAATGTGAGGGTGGGGGTGAAGAGAATTGTTTTGTTATTTCTCCTGTGATTTGCGTGTGATGTCTAGTGTTTCTTGCTGTAATTTTCGTGTGAGTTGTGTGTATGAGCTAGAGGATGCATGTCTTGGTTAGGGGTTGTTTATATAAAGAAGGGCTAGGGCTTCACCTTGTCTCACAAGGAAGGGATTTTGGCATTAAAAAGAGGATTTGATTTGGTGTTGAGCAAGGAAAGTCAATGATTGAGGGGGGACAAATCTTGGCTAGATTAGGAAGTCAATATTTTTAATTTGTTATGATTGATTTTAATTAGGCATGACATCTTTTTAATTTAGTATGTGATTTGTTTAGTTAGGAAGTTAATATATTTGATTTATCTTTATTAGGTATGATTATATTTTATGTTTTATTTAATTGGTAAATGGTTTAAATATTTTATTTAATATTTAATGTTTAATTTAATTAAATTGTGATGTGTTTGATGGGCTTTGGGGGCTAATTGGGCTGGGGTGCGAGGCTAGCAGCAAAACCAGAAATACCGACTCCGTTCGAACGCCCATTCGAACGCGGCACGAACGTCCGCAATCTGCCTGACGTTCGAACGAAGTAACGAACGCAGCACTAACGAAGACAGTGAACTTGTGAAATGAACTTGATGACGTACTTATTCTGAATTTCCCCTTCCGACCTCCGTTTCCCGCAATATCCTTAGCTAAAAAGGTAGTGCCTCCAACTGAGACTCATCATCGGGTTTCACATGCGAAAATGCAATGCCTACAGTCGCCCCCACTTTGATGGGACATGTGCAGTGTGTGACTTTGAACAATCCTATCAAAGTTATGCAATGCATTTTCACTTACCTGGCTCGGCTGCTGCCTCGAGCTGAGTTGGTGCTGCAGTGGACCTCGATCCTGGGACGCATCTCAATAACTGCATCCGGTAACGGGGGCACCTCGACCCCGGGCACCTCGACCCAACACCGCTGACTATAAGGACCTCGCCCTCAAACTGATGATGTAGTGGGTACCTCGACCCTGGGCACCTCGACCCGGAACTACAACTGACAAATGGGGGCACCTCGACCCTAGGCACCTCGACCCAACACCGCTGACTATAGAGACCTCGCCCTCGAACTGATGATGTAGCGGGTACCTCGACCCTGGGCACCTCGACCCGGAACTACAACTGACAACGGGGGCACCTCGACCCTGGGCACCTCGACCCACATCGCTGTCAATAGGGACCTCGCCCTTGAACTGATGATGTGTCTCCATACCCGGAGATGACATGATATGGGCCTCGCCCCCAATCTGATATGGGCCTCGCCCCTTGGGACTCATCCCAAAACTGAAATTGTGTTGACGCTGCTTGGCTCATTTCTGCCGCTTTCTCCTTTCTTCGAACCTCATAGACTGTATTTCCACTTCTACCGGCAATACTGCTTCCATTCCATAGACCAAAGAGTAAGGTGTGGCCCCTGTTGCTGTTCTTACTGATGTTTTGTACCCCCACAAAGCATACGGTAATTTCTCGGCCCAATCTCTGTAATTTTCTGTCATCTTGACTAGAATCGTCTTTATAGTCTTGTTGGCTGCCTCAACTGCCCCATTTGCCTGCGGCCTGTACGGTGATGACTTGTGGTGGCCTATCCCATACCTCTGTAACATTGTCTTCGTCTCTCTTTGAAACTGAACTCCGTTGTCCGTCACTACATGATGCGGCATACCATACCGACAAATGAGGTTCCGAGCTATAAACTTTGCCATCTGCTTTGCTGTAACATTGCGGAATGATTCGGCTTACACCCACTTCGAGAAGTAATCTACTGCCACTACTATGAAGCGATGCCCATTTGATGCATTCGGTCGAATTTATCCAATCATATCAATCCCCCATGCTGAGAAAGGCCACGGCTCTGATAACCCGTGCAACTCTGTGTGCGGTAAGTGATTCAAATTACCATGTGCTTGACAGTCATGACAGTGCTTCACCATCTTCGCGCAATCTGTTTCCATGGTTGACCAATAAAAACCTTGTCTCACTATCTTGCGGGACAGATTCAACCCGTTCATGTGCGGACCACATATCCCGGCGTGTATTTCTTCCATTACATACTGAGCTTCTTCTTTTCTCAAACACTTCAACTGAATACCGTTTGCCTGTCTCTTGTACAGTTCCCCTTTCAAAATCACATACTGGGAAGCTAACTTCTGAATGGCTATTCTGTCTTTTCTGCTTGCCCCTTCCGGGAGTTCACCGTGTTCCAGATACCTCTGAATGTCATAATACCAAGGTTTACCGTCGTCAACCTCAACTTCCAGAATTCTTTCTATCTCATAAACAGGTTTATTTGCTGTTGTCAGTATCAACGGTCTCATCACTAACTTTTCTGGATTTTCCCAAGTCGCTGCCAGTGTAGCCAATGCATCTGCCATCTGATTCTCTTCTCTCGGTAAGTGCTGAAACTTACACTCGGGGATAACCTGTGCCAATTTTCAGAGGTGAAAAAGGTAAGGCTTCAACTGTTCTTCCTTCAGTTCCCATTCTCCTCGCATCTGCTGGACTACCAACATAGAATCTCCGTAGACTTCCACACTCCCGGCCTTCAAGGCTATCAATGCTGTCAAACCAAAAGCACATGCCTCATACTCGGCCATGTTATTAGTCACTCTGAATGTCAACCTCTTGGCCAAAGGCAAAGTCTCCCCTTCGGGGGTCACTATCACGATCCCAATCCCGGCTCCCTTGTAATTCACTGCTCCGTCAAAATACATCTTCCATCTCTGAACTGTTATTGCTTGGATCTCTTCATCTGGAAATTCGAACTTATACTGATCCCCCTCAACAGGTTGCATTGCCAGAAACTCTGCTACTGCTCGCCCTTTGATCACTTTGGAGGTAAGATACTCAATGTCAAACTCTGTCAGCAATACCAACCATCTGCCCAATTTTCCCACTAGTGAAGGCACTGAATGAAGATACTTCAGAGGATTCTCCTTTGCCACTACCTGGATCTTGTATGACTGGAAGTAATGTCGCAACTTTCTGGAAGCCCATACCACTGCAAGACAGATCTTCTCAACCTCCTGATATCGAGCCTCATACGGGAGCATCTTCTTACTCAGATAGTAAACGGCATGTTCTACCCCTGTCTCATCTGCCTGTACCATCATTGCCCCCAGTGCTTCTGATTCTACAGCCAAATACAATATCAAAGGTATGCCCGGTCTCGGAGGTTTCAATACATGTGGCTTTACCAAGTACTCTCTGATTCTGTCGAAGGCTGTCTGACACTGTTCATTTCTCTCACATACCGATGTCAAGTTGGCAATGAACCGACTGATGTACTGAATCTTCTCAAGAATGCTCTGACTTCTTTTTCTGTCTTCGTGCAGGCATTTCTGTGATTGCCTTGATCTTTTCGGAGTCTACCTCTATTCCGCCCATTCCCACTGTATGACCAAGAAATTTCCCTGATGTCACCCCAAACACACATTTCTTGGGATTAAACCGCAGGTTGTATCTGTCAACTCTCTGAAGGAACCTTTCCAGTGCTTCAATATGCCCAACCATTGTCTCTGATTTCACCATCATGTCATCCACATACACCTCAATCTCTTTGTGCATCAAGTCGTGGAATAATGTAGTGGCCATCCGCTGATAGGTAGCCCCCGCATTCTTAAGTCCAAACGGCATAACCTTGTAACAATAAGTACCCCACTCAGTAACAAATGCAGTCTTATGTTTGTCTTCCTCAGCCATGAGAACCTGATTGTAACCTGAAAACCCATCTGTAAATGAATACATAGCGAATAAAGTTGCACTATCAACCAGAACATCTATATGCGGCAGAGGAAAATCATCTTTCGGACAAGCCTTGTTGAGATCTCTGTAGTCCACACACATTCTGACCTTCCCGTCTTTCTTTGGCACCGGTACTATATTAGCCAACCATTCAGGATACTTTACTACTTCTAGGAACCCCACATCTATTTGTTTCTTAACCTCCTCTCTGACTTTCTCAGCCCATTCTGGTCTCATCCGTCGGAGTTTCTGTTTTACTGGACTCATATTCGGATAAGTTGGTATTGTGTGTTGGGCAATGTTTATGTCTACCCGGGCATGTCCTCATAGGACCAAGCAAACACTTTGGCATATCTGACCAACACTTCTTCTAGTTTCTCCCTCTCTTCGGAGGTTACTTCGCTTGCAATCAGAATTTCCCTGGGGTTCTCAAGCGTACCCAAGTTAAATGCAGTAGTTCTGGCC
>SKCR01008324.1:0-23999 GCA_019454045.1 Zanthoxylum bungeanum | reverse complement strand
GGGACACCTAGGGGTTTAAAGGCTTGTTGCATATGCTAAATGCAACTGTGATCCCTACGAAAATGGCTTAGTTAAATTTTATTCTGTTATTTTATTCTGTATTTTGCTCGAGGACTAGCAAAATGTTAGGTTTGGGGTGTGATGAGTGGTATTTATATCACTATTTCCCACTCATTTAACCTAATATTTTGTATTGTTTCTTGAGTTTTGTGAATGTTTTCATGTGTTTTATTATTATTTTGCAGATAAATAAAATTTGGACAGCACTGGAGGCAATTTGAGGCAAAACCGGACAAAAATGCGTCAACAGGGATATTTTCGTCTATTGCGCGTCGCGACGCTGGAACACTGCGCGCCGCGACGCCCAGCGTGAGCCGAATCTGCTAACATGCGCCTGGTCAACGGTCAACAATTTGAGAAGTTTTGACTTTGCTAAAATGCGCCGTGCCACGTGTCACCATCACATCCAATCTGCTAACGTGCGCCGTGCCACGTGTCATCATCATATGCTGCCGACACTCAGACTTGACACGTGTCGCCTCGTCATCAGCCATGTCAGCAGGTCAACAAGTCAACCTTGCCACGTGTGTGCCACATCATCAGACACGTCAACAAGTCAACCGAGTCAACTTGCCACGTCAGCCTCAGCCAATCAGAACTTGACACGTGTCGCCACGTGTCGCAATCCTATTGTGCCGACAGTGAACAGTCAGCCGCCTTGCCACGTCATCGCCACGTAGTCGCCACGTCATCGCCGCGTCAGCATGACGTCATCACAATAATTGAGAATTAGCCGCCTTGACACGTGTCGCGTGTACAGTCAGCCGCCTTGCTACGAGTCACCTTCTCATTGTGCCACGTCGACGAATCCAGCGTCGCGACGCTGAACTGCTTGGCGTCCCGACGCGCGAACAGTGAAAATTTTTGCTATAAATAGAGGGCGAATTTTCAGTTTTTAGTACACCTTTCTCTCTCACTCCTTCTATGTAATTAGGGAGTTTCTCTCTCTAGAATTTTCGTTTTTATTTTTTAGTTTTTACTTTTGTAATAATTTTAATTACTTTTTGTAATAATAGTAATCTACTTTCTTATTTTACAGTTTTTACTATTCACTATGCGGAGGTAACTTCCCTATGCTAGGGTGAAATGTAATTATTTTACTATTGCTATTTAGATTAATCTCCCTAAAAATAATATATTTACTATTTAAAATTCTGATTAATAAAGGAATACCGCTATATTGGTCGGTTGGTAATTTAATTTTAATCTGGTTTAAACCTGACTAATCAAGGAATACCGCTATATTGGTCGGTTGGTAAATTTATTTTCTGTTGGTTTGAACCTGATTAATAAAGGAATACCGCTATATTGGTCGGTTGGTAAATTTATTTTGGTACCGCCTTTATGGCTGGATTATGGACAAATATTACCACCTATATGGCTGGTTGGACTTAATTTGACTTAATCAGGATACCGCCAGATTGGTCGGTTGGTAAAATATTATCACAGTTTATATATTATTTTATGGGAGATATCTAAATTAGTAATAGTAAAAGTAATTCCTTTTACCTTAGCATTTTATTTTTATTGTATTTTTACTTTTCAGTATTTATTTTAACGCAATTATTTTTCAGCATTTTATGTCTTTTATTTTCAAGTTTTTACCAGCCCTAGCTATGTGTCATAACTAAGTTAATATCTAGGGTTGTGATGAAATTCAATGTCACGGGTTTATAAGGGTCAGATTATAATTTGGGTAATATAAAGATTTATTTATTGAGTCTTAATCTTAATGCTCTTTAATTAACTGGCCATTAATTAAATTGATTAGGTAAACTTAAAATGAACTAGACATAGGGATTTTAAGTTTAAGACCTTAGACTCAATAACCCACGATCTTCCTTAAGGATAGATACCCTTTCAATAGATTTCCTTACAGGATAGGAATATACCTGTCGGGCGGGGGTAGTCTTAATTGGAACTTAATCGTAATGAATCTAGGTAATTTGGTTGACATAGACATATGGTTCAATTGGATTATACTAGGTATTTGTAATTGACCATCGGAAGATGCTTTTACATAAATTAGTGTTCCAGGTTAATAAATCAATATATTACCCAATTATAAAATAACCACTTTATCTTTAAATAATATTGGAATAAATCACAACCCTAGATAGTTTTAATATTGAATTTTCTCAAAATATCTTTTCAACCAATTTTAGTTACTTGTCTTTAAATTTAGAATCGTCGCTATTTCAAATCAATTAAACAACCTGTTAGATACTAGTAATCATTTAACCTCATAGAATTAATAACTTAGGTATTAAGTCCTCGTGGGATCGATACTTTTTATACTACTTGAACGATACGTACGCTTGCGTTATACGTGTGTGTTTACGCCGGTCAGTACATGGCCAAGGAATCAAGGATGAGAGTTAGTCACCTTAATAGCATAAATCTCCTGCATTATGATTGATATATATAAGAGAAATTAATGGTTTGTTTCATAAGAAATTCGGGACTCTGCTCTTTTTCTTTCTACTCTTCTTTGATGAGAAGCCAAATAAACCCCAACCATAAGTAATTCATCCTTTCAAGTACTAGTACTTCTTTGCCATCCAAGGTTTTGATTCTTGAAAACCAACTTGATTCTTAGTTGTCGCCAGAACTCAGTACTAGTCATCTATCGGTTTGAGAAATGTTGGAAGAAGATACAAGGATTTTACGATATAATATGTTTACAATGACCATACTCGGTTCAGAATATTTGGATAGGGCGTTAGGCTGATTGGGTAATATATAAAAGAAGATTATAATAAGAATACCTCTCCTAAAATGGAACAAAATATTAATTAAGAATGAATCGATATTGAGGCGGGGGATTCACATATCGAAAGGCTTAATCGAATATGGACATATATAGAGAGACCAATAAATTTAGTATGTCATCCCTTATTAACTATAAACGTGAGTGGTATCATTTGAAGAATATCAGAAGGTATGTGAAGAAATTCACTAGACTTCCTGAAGGTTTTACCTGAGAATATTTAGAGTCGATACGCTATTAGTACATTGAGAATACTTACTAGTGAGAAAGGGATTTGAATAAATCATGAGAGGTGATGCTCCAAGAGTAAAAGTCCCGAAGGCGATAAAACATAAATTGTGTAATAGCAAGAATGGCATATTCTTCTTGAACATGAAAATATAGAGAACAAAAATATAGTTTGAGGGAAAGTCCAAACCGTTAACATCCTAAGAAGATTTAAAACATGATATGTTAGTTAACTTAATATACGTACCCTCTTCCAGTGCAAGATCATGTTATCAATAGTTTAGTACATCATACAGTACCAGAATGAGGTGGTGAGGCCGTACAGAACATAATAGTAGAAGTCTCTGATTGAGATTCACAACTAGTATCAGAGTCTTATAGTTGCTTTAAATAATCAGGATCGATCACACCTAAATGAATATAATCATGAGTTTTGCAATAAATTCTGTAATAATAAATAGATCTAGATCATAAATTAAACACATATTCCAGAAATTCCTTTAAAGAGGGATAATGGGAAGAGCCACAACGAGTTAATAACAAATACACATAGGTTATGATGAGAATAATTTAGATGATCGATAATATGAGAGACTTTAGATTGAAGAATAGTGATGTCTAGTACAAAGCAAGAGTTTGCAAGGGTTGGGAAAGAAATTATATGGGTTATATTAGCTCTAGCTAGGATAAGAATTTTGGCGAGATTTGTCATAACTGGAATCCATCAAAATACCTTTAAACGGAAGAATGAAGGATGCGATTTTATAGATTTATCATAAATTAAAGGTGCGTGAACAACTCAAGGATTTGAAAGGTCATATAATAACTTGAGGAGATTATTGAAACACTAGCTTGGTTATATGCATAAGAGTAATTATTTCTTCTAAGAAAGAATGTTAGATTGGAATGGTATCAATAAGTACAAAGATTAAGGACACTCTAGATACGATACTTTGGATCAGCTAAGAACATCACAAATATTAACATTAACTTAGGTGTAGAGTGGTGCCTACAATGTTTGCAAATGAGATGAATAAAATTAACAAGTCCCTTTAGGATTTACTGAAAATGTAGCCACTATAGATAACCGATCCTATTTGTAATAAGCAAGAGCATAAGGAACATCCTTGAGTTTCGTACTAAGGTTCCCAAAAAGGACAGTAGCATCTTTAGAGAGGAACATGACAAATAATAGCAAACATATGGGTGATATAGATTTGCAAGGATTGGGATAGTATCAGATCAGTAGTCATTGATTGTGTGTAAGATAGTTGGTGATTTTTTAAGGCGGTAAGATACCAAAGATGAATCGTTAGAAATTTTTTCCATAGAGGCTATTCTTTGAAGAGAGCTAAAAGCTCAAATGTAGAGATTTGAGTATCGTTAGAGATGACCTGGATATCCGATAATAGATAAAGAAATGGCGTAAATCTCTAAGGATTAAAGCGATATAAGAAGCGTAATGATTGATCATGAGCTAGATAATTGCTATTTTCTGGGGTAATAGAGGACCATAATCAGATCACTAGGAATTTACTTCTTATAATGAAGAGGTAGTAAGTTGAACGGTTCGTCAGATAAAAGAAAGTATTAACTAATGATGTTGATAAGAAAAAAGTTAACCCATATTAGTGAAATAATTTGGTATTGGAAGCTGGGGATAATATAAGATAAGTTAATGATCATATATGGTTTGTTGTAAATCGATGATACTATATTAGTAATGCACTCTCTTAAGGAAAATAGTATTTCCATAAATTCTTCTTTCCCCCTTCCAGAGTTGAGGTACTGTATAGGTTTTTCTCGTAAGCTATAGATATTAAAGTAATTCGCTTAAGCGAAACAAAAAGACTGTATTGCCAACCTAGGACTAACCCGTTATTTGTTGAAAGAAGTTTATGTCTTTTTCCACATGATGGAAATTGAGAACATCCTTCAGATAAGGAACCAAGAAAAGAGATATTATAGAACGGTGGAAGAAGTTCATTATCTATGAAAATGGGAAAAATAAAAGTAAGAGATTAGTAAGAAAAGTTCAAACCGATTTAACCCAAAAACAAAGGTATGCTCGAAATTGGGAAAAACATAAGTCACTAAGATTTGACTTGATATAGAAGGCAGAAAAAGAAGGATAACAGAACAGGGAAATAATGAAAATAGTATTGAGCTAGAAGGGGCTACATTATGATGAAGTGTGAGAAATCCTCATGGAATGCTAGAAAGTCAAGGAAAAAGAAGTTGTGGAGGTTTGATATATTATCAGAGACAACAAAGTGGCAAAAAAAAAAATTAAATTAACAAGAATATCAATAAGTAATGACAAGGAAAACTTGGATAGTTGATATTACAAAATCTTCGATCCAAGGAAGAGTGAGTTATATGAACTACGTTTTCTCTAGCTAGAATAGGGTTTCATAGTCAGATTCGTTGTATATAGAACCGATCGAACTAACCTCCAGATGAAGAACAAAGAATATAGTTTTTGCAGCCTTTTCGGATTTCGGTAAACTAGTATTGTTGAGAAGTATAAATGACCACCTGAGAACCTGACAAGTCAATGAAGGATTAATTCTTTGGTTGTTGCTTAACTCCCGCCTGAAATTCCAAATTCAATATGATTCGAGGACAAATCATTTTAGGAGGGAGAATTGTAATGCCCAAATTTTTTTGATCTAGTTAAATTAAAAATCTCAGTGGCCCGGATAAAATTTTTCTGAGATGAAGAAAAATAATTAATTGGAAAATGAAATTTAATTTGGTAGGTTCATTGGCCTGTTACATAAGTTGAGTTTTGTATGTTAAAATTTAGTTCCGTAAAATTCTGAGTAAACTAGACACATAAGGGAGTAACATATCCAAAAATTAGAATTTTTGGACTTAAGATGAAGCCACACCGAATTTTCGAAGTTGGATGACCTGCTGCGAATACACCCAGTTTTTTTCCTGACCACCCCTGAATTTCGCCTTAGTACTTGAGTTTCCGAAATTGAAACTGAGATCCATAAAAACTGATATAAACTAGACACATGAAAGCCCATTCTATTAAAATTTAAGCTATATATTCCATCTCAAATAATGCAGTGAATTTTCGAAATTAACAGTTGAGCAGAGGATTTTAACGATTGGGCAAAATTTGGAATTTCGCTATCACACTTGCGTAACTCGAAACCCAAGTCGTAAAATTCATAGATGCCATAAATATTTCATATATTCAGAAAGATTTTGAGTCCATGCATTACATATTCTTTTATGCCATATGAAAATGTTCTGAGTTATAGAAACTAACAGTTCTTTTGGCTTTAGATCGACGCCAGGATACTTGACGATCGTCCACACTATGTACTGCTCTTGAATTTCCATAACGCTGTGAGTGGATGCTTTGTTTTATGTTTTATTGACTTATGCTTTAAAATTCTTTTCAATTTTTGAGGTTTTAAATTGATGAAAATATGCATGATGATTATATGTTTTCATCTCAACGCTTGTTCAATGTTTTCATGATTTATAAGTTATCTATATGTTTCCGCTGAGCTGCTCGATCAATGATATGTTTCCGCCTCAATGCTTGTTGCATGTTTTCATATTTTTAAGACTCATCATATGTTTCCAATGTGGTGATTGTTATGGTCTCGTCCATCAAAAATGGATTGACCCGCTACCTTGTCAACAGGGGATCATTCGTTCCTCGCTCAGTCTTTGCGCCCGACTTGGGCGTTGAGCGCTTGATATGTTTTTGACAGTACATGCATGAAAAATGGTTTATGGATTTGTTTTTGATTTTTTTTTTTGGTTTGTTATTTTTAGTATCCACTCACCAGGTCATTCAAACAATTTGACCCCTACTCCACAGTTTGTTTTGCAAGTATCTTTATCTAGTGAGCCATAGCAGCACATGAGCCTAAATGATCAAGGAATGGAATTACTGCAGTCACTAGAGTATTGGTCTGTCATGCTAAATTATTGTTTGTAATAAAAAAGAATGCATATATGTCGGTGTGAGGCAAGTCTATGTTGGGTTCTCTAAGAACAACCTATGATCTATTAAGCATGAAAGATGTGTGAATAAACAAAGCAATATAGCGGAAAGTACTCACTTTGATCGGCTAAGTAGGATGTGGAGATAACAAAATGTTTTTGCTCCTTTGAAGTTTCTCCAAGCTCCTCTTTGAATGTATGTTGAGCTCCAAGCTCCTCTTTTTGAATTCCAAACTCAAGGGATGTTTCCCTATCACCTTTGTACGATCCTTTGTGTGCTAGCACTTGAGAATTTTTGCAACAAAATTCCTCAAATCTTCTTATCACTCTCGGCAAAGTGAGAAGCTTTTTTGAGAGAGAGAGAGTCACGGTTTTGCAAGGGAAAATAGAGAGAGAATGTGTTGTGTTGACTTGTTTTAATTTTCAAAAATTAAAAGACATATACCAAATCCAAGTTTGGTAAAAGTCTATCACAAATTAAGGTAATGTGTTTAACAAGTTAACTTCAAAAATCTCTACTAACTTCCATCAAACAAAAGTTAAGTATTTGACTAATGATGTGACTTGTTGTGGGCCCCACTTTAATTCAAAATCCGAATGGGCCCGCAACACATTTCAGGCTCAGGTTCGTTAATTAACGAATTTTCCATTGCGACTTAAATAAATCAAATTTAATTAAATAATTATGCCTAGCAAAATTATTATTAAAGTCGCTCGCGAATTAATTCTAAATTAATTCGTTCGCCCGAATTAAAATCCAATTTTAATTCCGTTATGAAATCTAATTTCATTTAATATATCGAATATATTATTTAATCGATTAATTCCAAATTAATCGTTCTCTCTCTACAATTTGAATTTTATCCCAGATAAATTCTCGCCGTAATTAATCCCAGATTAATTTCCTCTATGTTATAATTAATCCCAGATTAATTCTGTTCGAGTCATACGTCATCGGTGAATCTTCGAGAAGTGACCCATGAGATCCCTGGATATGTTGGCAGTAAATCCGGTCGTCAGACTATCGAACATGTGCGTACTCGATACCACGTTCTTACCGATTTACAAGACATGGTTGGCTTCTAGCAAAGCACCGTGCCTACCCAATTCTCCAGAAATATTCTTTAAGGATTATGTAATCTTTGTCAGACGAAGAATACGTAGTATTGCGTATTGTGATCCAGTATCGATATCACATGCTAGGCCTAGGGCTGGAATTTTGTCTGCCCCGTACGAAGCATATATCGGATCTCTGGTAACTAGTCTCTATAATCGGATAATCATAACCTAGTCATATTATCCCGATGACTGCAGTACTTAAGAGTACTAGTTCCGTATCCTGCGTGATCATCATCTCCATATGGCTGGAGTGATACTTCCATCTTGACATCACATCCAATACACTACGATTCTCAGTATACCCAGAAGAGGCGTACACAGAACCTGTTAAAGCCCCGGATGAACAAAACCAAAGTATACTGATTGTCGCAAGTATTAGCGATGCAAGTCTCATGTTAAGACCAAATACACCTACCCTGATTCGGATTTCCATAGACACATAGTCATACTACCAATGGGATTCCGAGGGGTCTATCCAAAGCGAAGCTGTTCCCGTACAATCGGTAAACACAACCTCTTATCACACTTGCATAAGTATCCAATACTTAAATATATGAGAACTATGTCGTTTTGCTCCCACAACGCGCACAATTGCAATACTAGTCTATTCCGCATTATCGATGTCCAGTCTCGATAATACTACGACTATTGATATTTAATGATTAAACCTTAGTGGATTAATATTGTCTCATATCTTATTAATCCGGTACTAATCATATGGACTTTTATCATTTATATATCTTGGTAATCTAATTACAAATGATAAAAGAGCAATTTCCTTTGTCTCATAGTTTATTTGTACTAGGGGTGTTCATAGGGTCGGGTCAACCCGCGACCCGACCCGACCCAAAATTTTCGGGTTGCTCAACGGGTTTGTTATCTTTGACCCGACCCGACCCGACTCTATACAAATATATTATTTTTCTAAAATGTTCATTATTTTTCTAAAATATTTATTATTATTTTTAAAGTTTTTACTATTATTTCATTTGTAAAGTTTTTATTAAAGTTTTTAGAGTAAAGGACTCCATCGTCATAAGCTCCGACTATGGCGTTGATTGGCTCTGAGTGTGCTTGAATTGTTTCAATGCATTTGAAGTCTCTTATCCTCCATACTTTTATTGTTTTGTCAAGGGAAGCTGAGTATAGGGTATCATCAGAAACGTTGATTGCTAATGAAGTTATTGGCACCAAATGCTTCATCTGTTAAATATATAACAAAGACATACGTAAATATGCTTCAAATTTTTTGCCACTTACAATAAGCAATAATCTTTCATTTTCATTATGGCATGCAAAGCATTTTCATCCAATGTGACTATAACCAAGGTTTTAAGTATGACCTGATGTATGCAGTTTTTAAAGTTTTTATTATTATTTCATTTGTTTATTACTTTTTTTGTATTAAAATTTTATATATATGATATTTTTGGGACATAAAATAACTAATATTAATATTTCAAAATAATTAATTCATTTAAAAAAATATATATATTTTTTAAAATGACCCGACGACCCGACCCGACTCGAACCCGATCGGGTTTCGCTTCTCTGCGACCTGACCCGCGACCCGATTTTCCCTTGACCCGACCCGATCGGGTCTAACAAAATTTCAAAAAACCCGACCCGACCCGACCCGTGAACACCCCAAATTTTGTACAACAACACCATGTTCTGTACAAATAGTGATGCAATTGGTCATAATTGTCCAACAATCTCCCACTTGGCCTATAGCCAATCACTCAAGTGTCCTACACCTGAACTATTTACGGGTCGCTCAAACTTCTGTTGAGAAACAACTTTCGTCAGCGGATATGTAAGGTTATCATCTGATGCGATTTATTCGATCATTACATCGCCACGATGTATGATCTTACGAATCAGATGAAATGGTTGAAGTACATACTTGGATCGTTGATGAGACCGTGATTCCTTAGCCTGTGTTGTAGCCCAGCTCAGCTGCTAACAGAACTATACCTAATTCAATTAGGATTATGTAGATCCAAAATTGATTCTTTTGCTGCCTCAGCTGCATCAATGTTCCGCTTTTGTTATTTATTCTGCAACAGTATCTTGCTTGGAGGATTTCCAGCTCACTGTTCTGTTATTCAAACTATATAGTACCCATATTGCGACTTAAAGTCATCTTTATCGGTTTGGAAACTTACAGCGGTGATCCCAGTCACCTCAAGTTCTCCTTTCCCCATATGATCAGAAAGCATCCTTAGTTCATCCAAGATACTCAAGGATGTTCTTTACATCAATCCAGTGACCATCACCTGGATTGGACTTATAGCGTCTACATATGCTCAAAACATATGAGACATCAGGTCACATACATTTCAAAAACGTACGAACTCTGGGAAGGTTGTCAGCAGCTTTCTAGATCTATCCTAGTAGATTTTTATTCCTAGAATAAAGCCTGCTTCTCCCAGATATTCATGGAAAATTTTAATGAAAGCCAAGCTTTCACCGATTCTATTATGGGAATGTCATTTCCATGAAATGATATGTCATTATTATATTGGACAGTCACTGTCAGTGCGCTCCCACAAACATTATTATATACACAAGAATCTTTACCGTTTTGAATGAAACCATATACCATTATGATCTTATCAAAACGTTAGTTCCAAGAACGCAATGATTGCTTCAATCCATAAATGGACCGATTTATCTTGCAAACCTTGTTTGCATGTTTTGCACGACAAAACCATCAGGATGTTGCATACAAACATCCTCCAAAAGGTTTCCATTTAAGGAAAGTGGTTTTTACGTACCATGTGCCATATTTCATAAATGAAATATGCAATATTAGCAAGCATTATCCAAATGGATTTAATCATGGCAACAAGTGAAAAAGTTTCATCGTAGTGACACTATGTCGTTGACGATACCCTTTATGTACAAGCCTAGCTATGTACATTTATATATTGCCATCCATGTATATCTTCCTTGAAGACTCATATAGTACCAATAGGCACAATGCCTTCTGGTACATCAACCAATGTCCAAACTTAGTTGTATACATAGAATCCATTTCGGACTTCATGGCACTTTTCCATAAAAGAAGTCGATACCTTGTATCACTTCCTCATACGTAGCTGGTTTGTCTTCCTCAATAAGATTGATATCTACATGAGGTGAGATCAGAAATCCATACCTCACAGGTTGTTTTCTGACTCTCTCCGACCTACGCGTTTGTTGTGTATTCGAAGATTGTGGAACAGTCTCATCTCTGATGAACTGTTCATGTTCCGTTAAGGATCGGTGCCAGAAACAGTATTACTCTGATTCTCATCGAGTTTTACTTTCCTCCCACTGTGGGAACACAGAAATCTGGGCGACACATGCTGTTCCGGACTCGCGGCCCGGTTGGGAATATGGAGCAGCCCGCGGGGGACTAAACCTAGAATGATGGAGTCGCCACCCGGTGTGAACCGGGACAAAGATTTAAGGCCGCACTCACCCCTCGTAAGGGAAGACCTCAAACCATTGGGTTCCGAATGGTCCCTTACTTATGCCACTTGTAATAAAATGATTTGTGCAATAATTCAACCAAGCCTAAGTAACAGTTATTTCCAAGGATAATTTACTCCTAAGTTCGCATGCATAAATACGAGACTCATATCTAAGTTCATATAACACATTTTTCATGTTTGCATACAACCTATTTGCAAGTAACCTATGTCCAAATTTGCATGTATAAAGGTAAATTAACATACGGCAATCATACAACTTAATAAGCACATTGTACTCATATATGTGGGGAATACAGATAAATGGCAATTGCACAATCATGCATAATAAAGAGACGCAATCAGGTTCGTATTACAAAGGGATAACTAATAGGGCAATTATGCATAAAGTATGATAAAAAAGAACTCAGTTCAGTGTGTGCGCATTCGTGTAGCGTTCGTAAACGCGTTCGAACGGTAAACAGAAGGTTCGCGTTCATGTAGCGTTTGAAAACGCATTCGAACGGAACTAGACCTGATGTATGATAAAACTAGGAAAATGCATGCGCGTTCGAGTAGCGACCGAAAATGCATTTGAACGGTAAACAGAAGGTTCGCTTTCGTATAGAATTCGAGAACGCGTTCGAACGGAACCAGACCTGATGCACGATAAAACCACGAAAATGTGTGCGCGTTCGAGTAGCGTCTGAAAACACGTTTGAACGGTAAATAGAAGGTTCGCGTTCGTATAGCGTTCGAGAACGCGTTCGAACGGAACCAGACCTGATGCATACAACACATACATAGACAAACAAATCCATGATGTAGGACCTCACGTGTCTGATTGAACTCTTTTTCATCCAATCGTGTGTACCTCATCCGACGCGGTAAAGCATCATGGTAAAGGATTTTAACCCCTCGAAATAGAGGACCTTTAATCGCACTTACTAAGCCCATGCGCTAATAATACAAAACATATAAGAAATAAAAGAAACAACAATATCAGACTTCGTATACCCGATTGAACACATCTCACATTCAACCGAATATACATCGTCCGGCGCGGCGAAGCATCGTGGTAAAGGATTTTAACCTATCAAAATAGAGGAACTTTAATCGCACTAACTAAGCCCATGCGCAAACAACACAATACATATATAAAAAGTAAAGACAACGATATCGGACTTCGTGTATCCGATTGAACATATCTCACATCCAATCGAATATACATTATCCGGCGCGGCAAGCATCGTGGTAAAGGATTTTAACCTCTCAAAATAGAGGACCTTTAATCGCACTTACTAAGCCCATGCGTAAACAACACAATACATATATAAAAAGTAAAGACAACGATATCGGACTTCGTGTATCTGATTGAACATATCTCACATCCAATCGAATATACATTATCCGGCGCGGCAAAACATCGTGCTAAGGGATTTTAACCTCTCAAAATAGAGGACCTTTAATCGCACTTACTAAGCCCATGTGTTTTATCTCATCATTACATAAACAAATAACATGCGGAAATCAAGTAACGAATAATAACAAATCAAAACAACATAAAATGAAATATGTGCCGTTTACTCAAGTGGTACGGGAGTTGTATCCCGAGTACAGATCATACTACCGTCCATTCGGAATCTGCTATGAAATTTATGTCCTGGTTTCCATCCTATATACCACGAGAGGCGACACATTTTTCATTTTATTCAAGGTCCACAACATACATTATTTTACAATTCATGCATTTTCTATCTATTCAAGGGCCACAACATGCTTCACTCCACAATAATCATGCAAACGAAACTCAATAAATAATAAAAATACAACTAAAAAACGGATGTGAAAGAATACCCTCAAGTCTAACTTTTTTCGTCGACTCTCAGACTCGCGTTTCACGGTGATCGGAAGGGTGAAAGCTCCGTAACTTTTCAGGTTCACTGCTTTGCGTTTTTCCTCGCTGTTTCGCTGCTCAAGCTACTGTTTTTGCTCCGTTTCGCTGCTGTTTTGCTGCTATACATCTGATGTATCTTGGTCACTATTTTTGGTGTTTTAGGCTACTGTTTTGGGTGTTTTTAAAGGCTTTAAGTGCAATTTTTTAATTATTATTTCAGGGATTAAAAGTGTTGTTTTTTTAGTCACTGGTTTAGGTGATTTAGGGGCTGTTTTTAAGGTATTTTCGGTGATGTGGGTTGCTGTATATGGGGTTGTTTTTTGGTGATGTGTGCTGCTGTAGAGGGGGCTATTTCGGTGGTGTGTCAGGTTGTAATGTTTTCGGCAATGGAGGGGTTTATGGGGCGGTGATTTTCGGCTAAGGGTGTTGGAGGAGAAGAGAAATATTTGCTTGCTGTATGCGTGAATCAAGAGGCTTTTTTTCTTGCTGTATGCGTGTGAGTGAGAGGATGCAAGAGTTGGGGGAGGTTGGTTTTTTATAGGCAAAGGGGGTAGGGCTACTCCTTGCTTGACAAGGAAAGGGATTTGGCATTTAAGGGGGATTTGATTTAGTGTCAAACAAGGAAATCCTAAGACTGAGGGGGGACAAAATTAGTTCAATTTAGGAAGTCAATATATTTAATTTGTGTTGTTTAGGCATAATATTTGTTAAGTTTGGAATACAACATTTTAATTAGGAATAATATTTTGTTGATTGATTTTAATTATGCATGATTTTATTTAATGTTTTATTTAATTTTGTATATGATTTAATTAATATTATTTAATTGGGTTGTATTTTGAGGGCCTTGGCGTGTGGGCCAAGTGTGGTGGGCTAGGTGTTGTTTTTGCTTGGTGAGTGGGTTTGGGCCAAGGTTAAATGATTTGCGGATTTTTTTAGGCCAAAGGTGCTTTGAAACGGAGGTCCAACGAGTGAGCTTGGAGCTAAACAAGCGGATAAAATTTAACAAAATACTGATTCCTTCTGACGACCGTTTCCCGCAACTTCCTCGACTAAAAGGTAGTGTCTCCAAATGAGACTCATCATAGGGACTCACATGCAAAAATGCAGTGCCTACAGTCACCCCCCACTTTGATGGGACTTATGCAGTGTGTGACAATGACAATCCTATCAAAGTTATGCAATGCATTTCTACTTACCCGGCTCGCCAGCTGGATATTAATTTACTTGTTATCCTGAGATGCTTTGACCTTTGGGCTTTATTCCCGAACTGCGTTGAGAGAGAGCTTTATTCTCCTGGGCTTTATTCCTGAGCTGTTTTGCAAGTTGGCTTTATTCCTCTAGGCTTTGCTCTTGAATCGTGTAAAGATAGAGCTTTATTCCCCTGGGCCTTGTTCCCGAGCTGTATTGAAGGTGTGCTTTATTCCTCTAGGCTTTTTTCCAAACTGTATCAAGATAGAGATTTATTCCTTTAGGCTTTGTTCCCGAGCTGTGTTAAGATAGAGTTTTATTCCCCTGGGCCTTGTTCCCGAACTGCTTTGAAAGTGGGATTTATTCCCCTAGGCTTTATTCCCGAGTTGTGTTAAGATATGACTTTATTCCCCTGGGCCTTGTTCCCGAACTGTGTTAAGATAGAGCTTTATTCCCTTGGGCCTTGTTCCCAAACTGTGTTAAGATAGAGCTTTATTCCTCTGGGCCTTGTTCCCGAACTGCTTTGAAAGCGGGCTTTATTCCCATAGGCTTTGTTCCCGAGCTATGTTAAGATAGATCTTTATTCCCTTGGGCCTTCTTCCTGAACTATGTTAAGATAGAGCTTTATTCCCCTGGGCTGTATTCCCGAACTGTGTCAAGATAGAGCTTTATTCCCCTGGGCCTTATTCCCAAACTGCTTTGAAAGTGGGCTTTATTCCCCTAGGCTTTGTTCTCGAGCTATGTTAAGATAGAGCTTTATTCCCTTGGGCCTTGTTCCCAAACTGTGTTAAGAGAGAGCTTTATTCCCCTGGGCTGTATTCCCGAACTGTGTCAAGATAGGGCTTTATTCCCCTGATTGTGCTGAAATAGAGCTTTATTCTCCTGGGCTGTATTTCTGAACTGTGCTAGGAGAGAGCGTTATTCTCCTGGGCTGTATTCCCGAACTGTGCTGAGAGAGAGCTTTATTCTCCAGTGCCGCATTCCCGAACTGTGCTGAATGTGGGCTTTATCCCCGATCTGAGCTGACTGTGGGCTTTGTTCCTGAATTGTACTGAATGTGGGCTTTATCCCCGATCTGAGATGACTGTGGGCTTTGTTCCTGAATTGTACTGAATGTGGGCTTTATCCCCGAACTGAGCTGACTGTGGGCTTTCGCCCCCCAGATTGCCATACCCGGCAAGACTGATACTGATAATGATGTGGGCCTCACCCCCAGATTGCCATACCCGGCAAGGCTGCTACTGATAATGACGTGCGCCTTGCCCCCATATTGCCATACCCGGCAAGACTGATACTGAAACTAATGCGGGCCTCGCCCCCAGAGTGCCATACCCGGCAAGACTGATGTTGATGCTAATGTGGGCCTCGCCCCTAGAGTGCCATACTCAAAACTCAAACTCAAATGGGCCTCAACCTTAGGATTATTACCCGAATCCGATATTGTACTTTTCACCGTTTCTGATTAGCTTGTTCTTTGCCGCTTTCTCTTTTCTTCTTCAAAACTTGTGAACATAAAACAAAACAAACACAAAAGGATGCAAAATATGTTACATGTATGCATGCATGAATGTTCCTATCCCGTCGGGTTAGGTCTTATGCCAATTCTCTTGGTGACTGCTCAGTCTTCTTTTCCTCAGGCAAGCCACTGCTTCAATCTGTCTACGTTGATCAGCTCGGTGAACTAATTCCCTTCCAAGTCTGATATTTTCACTGGCCCCATTTCCCAATTTCTGAATGGCTATCATATCTTTTCTGCTTGCTTATTCCGAGGATTCCCAGTGTTCTAAACATCACTAAATTTCATAGTACCAAGGTTGAATGCTTTTCTCAAATATACTCATATTGCAGAAGAGATTCAGCGAAATGAACGTCTTTATTATCATTTAAGAAAATGGTTCGAACATGTAGACTAAATCAATGTCTATATTAAAAATGCAGGATCAAATAAACTATGAGGAATAACTTCATCATTCACAACATTGCCTTCTTCCTTGGCCTATGGTTCTTCACTGTTATCCTTTATCTTAATACAAGAAGCCTGGGTGGTTGAGTGGCTTTATGGTTGAAGGTTCATGTGTGTGTTGGGTTGTTCTTTTTCTGGATTGGGTATTTTATGGGAGTCAATGAGGTTTTGGACCTCATGCTTAAGGCTGGTGTAGTTTTCGGTGTCATGGCCTTTTTCTTGATGGAAGTAACAATACTGGTTTAGGTTGAGGTAAGGTGGCACATGGTTCGGAAATGGCCTAGGTTCCAAAGGTTTTAGAAATCCTTGCATCTTCAGCTTTTCAAATACATTTGACAAAGGTCTACAAAGAATTGAGAATCGCATGTTCTTGACGATATGGACCTCGGCAGTAGCGGGCTTGGTCTCAGAAGACCCCCCAAAATTTCTTCTATTCTGGCCATAAAACTTTATGTTTTCAGCCTCCTCTTCTTCAATATCTATAACAGTCTCTCTCAACTGTCGAAAATCAGTAATCATAGAGGTCATCCTCCTCAGCTTACCATAAATAGAGGGCTTGGTGCCCTTGATAATCATCTTAATTTGGTCTTTCTCTGAAGGCTGAGTCTGCATTTTCAAAAGCTGGCTTCTCCAGTGATCCACATACTCTTTGAAACTTTCCTCCGGTTTCTGCTTGGTATTCTCCAAGTCACGAAGTGATAAGTCAATCTCTAAATCTGTGACATACTGTTTTAGAAATGCATCTGCCAATTCCCTCCAATCTTCTCTAACCTTTTTCTCAAGGCTGTGATACCACACTACATGTGCCCCCTCGAGTGACATCCCAAACATCTTTTGGACTTGGCGCTGTGACAGGCCCACTGAACTCATGACTGAGACATATTGCCATTAAACTTGGCCATGTCGGGCATTTTAAACTGAGCCGGCAGCTGTTCCTCAAAGGTCATCGACTCATAGTCTAGTAAGTCTTCGTCCTTACCCTTCATCTTACGGGTAACTAACTCTACCTGATCACGGAGTTTCTGTATCTCGGCCTGAGACCCTACTATTCTCTCCACAGTATAATCGGCCATATCATCATCAAAAGCGGGGATGTCATCCCCCAACCTATTCGGAGGCTCCTCACGTCTTACATTCTCAGAGTTTTCCCCAGCACGGGGCACAACCATATTTGCCATGGCAGTATTCAAGGCTTGCAACTGTTCGGTAATCTTGGTGAAACCATTCTCCAGCTGATTTATGCGAGATATCTTATTTTCTGATCCACTCATATTTGTTATTGGCCTCTTGGTGAGTATTCCATCTTCCCTAACCCAACGGGAATCTATGATGGCTTTTAGAACACAAGGGTTAGCATGATGCATGTATGCATGAGGTGCATGAGATGCGTGCGATATAGGGAATATATCAACTCATTAAAATTTTCACACAAATCGGCCCATCAAAATTTTAGAAGCTTTTGGGCTAACTATCATAGGAGTGAACTCGTCCCAGTTTAAATGGCCCAACAAGTTCACATCTCATGGCAAGAAGTCCAACCATATCCAAATGATAATGTTCCTAAACACAAACATATAATGGCCCATTGGCGTTTAGAAGCTTTTGGCCCAATCATCATAAGATACGTTCCTGTCCCAGTTTAAATGGCCCAACAAGCCCATACCTAATGACAAAAGGTCTGAATGGATCCAAACGACAATGTTACCAAACACAAGCACAAGTAAATAATTTCTACAGAGTTGCCCATCAATATTTCAGAAGCTTTTGGCCCAATTGTCATAGGATACGAACTCGACCCAGTTTAAATGGCCCAACAAGTTCGCATTTCTGACAAGAAGTCCAACTGCATCCAAATGAGGATGGTCCACAAGTACAAGGAAATAGTTGCTATAGGCCATGCAACTCCGGTCTACGTGTGGGTTTGCGGGAGTGTAGACAAAGGCTCTCGCTGGCGAAGGATTACCCACAACTAGGTCTCTGTTGGTGTTTCTTGGTCCATATGATCGAATACAAGCCATGAAATATGTGCGAATACAAATCAAGAAAGTCGCAGAATACTTACATCGAGCGGTTGAGCGACGCGGAGACGAACAAAAAAATTCAGATTGCTCACTGCACTGGTTCGACAGTCCACTGCAACAGCCCACTGGTTTACGCCCATTGGAGGTCCTCGAACAAGCTCCAAGCTTTGTCGAACGATTCCCGACTTATGGGTAGACTTCCCTATCACCTTCGCATATCTCGTAGTGTGCTAGCACTTGCGATTTTTGCCAAAAAAATCCAACTCTTACTTCCCTTTTTCTTTCATCAAACTCGGCAGTTCACTGCCTAACCAATAAGAAAAAACGTGAGGAGAGAAGAGGGAAAGGAGAGGAGAGATGATGAAAAATGTGTTAAGTATTTTTGGTATTTGATTTCTAAAATCAAATACACAAATTTGGTTCCAAAAGTCAAGGCAATTAATGCCCAAAAATGCCAACCACACACATCACTCAACTCACATCAACTACCATCAATCAGTGATTAATAAATCACTTGATTGACGAATGATGTACGCTAGTTGCGACTAGTGATTTGACGCTTGATTTGATTTGCCGCACTCGAATTCGAAATGCGAATGCGCTCGCAAATAATCTCGGGCTCGGGTTCGCTAATTCCAAATTAACGAACTTTCTGTTGCGTCGTTAATAAATCTAATTTAATTAAATAATCATGCCAAGCATAATTACTATTCACGTCACTAACGAATTAATTCTAAATTAATTCGTTCGCCTGAATTAAAATCTAATTTTAATTCCACGTTGAAATCCAATTTCGTTTAATATATCAAATATATTAATTTATCGATTAATTCCAAATTAATCGTTATCTCTCTTTTAAATGATATTTTATCCCAGATAAAATATCTCCGCAATTAATCCCAGATTAATTTTCTCTCTCATCATTAATTAATCCCAGATTAATATAAGAGTACGAGTTATACGTCATCGGTAAATCTTTGGGAAGCGACCCATGAGATCCCCGGATATGTTGGCAGTAAAATCGGTCGTCGGACTATCCGAACACGTAAGTACCAAGTACTACATTTTACAGATTTACAAGACAAGGTTGGCTTCTAGCAAAGCACCATGCCTACCCAATTCTCCGGAAATATCCTTACAGGAATAATGATCTATATCAAGCTTAGTATACCGTAGTATTGCGTATTTCTGTCCAGCATCGGATGATCACATGCAAGGCCTGGGGCTGGTACAGTGTCTGCCCCGTATGATGCATATATCGGATAACGAGCAACTAGTCTCTTTAAAATCGGATAATCATGACCAAGTCATATTATCCTGACGGTTGCAACCTTATATAGAGAGCGAGTTATGTATCCCTGTGCGATCATCAACTTCATATGACTTGAGTGACACTTCCATCTTGACATCACACCCAACACACTACGATTCTCGATATACCCAGAATTGGTGTACACAGGAACCGGTTAAAGCCATGGGCGACCTATTTGCATTTTTCATGTTTGCATACAACCTATTTGCATGTAATCTATGTTCAAATTTGCATGTATAAAGGTAAATTAACATACGACAAGCATACAACTTAATAAACACATTGTACTCATACATGTGGGGAATACGGATAAATGGCAATTGCACAATCATGCGTAATAAAGAGACGCAATCAGGTTCGTAATACAAAAGGATAACTAATAGGGCAATTATGCATAAAGTATGAAAAAAAATGACTCAGTTCAGTGTGTGCGCGTTCGTGTAGAGTTCGTAAACGTGTTCTAACGGTAAACAGAAGGTTCGCGTTCATGTAGCGTTTGAAAATGCATTTGAACGAAACCAGACCTGATGCATGATAAAACTACGAAAATGCGTGCGCGTTCGAGTAGCATCCGAAAACGCGTTCGAACGGTAAATAGGAGGTTTGCGTTTGTATAGCGTTTGAGAACGCGTTTGAACGGAACCAGACCTGATGCACGGTAAAACCACGAAAATGTGTGCGCATTCGAGTAGCGTTCGAAAATGTGTTCGAATGGTAAATAGAAGGTTCGCGTTCGTATAGCGTTCAAGAATGCGTTCGAACGGAACCAGACCTGATGCATACAACACATACATAGACAAATAAATCCTCGATGTAGGACCTCACGTGTCTGATTGAACTCATTTTCATCCAATCGTGTGTACCTCGTCCGGAGCGGCAAAGCATCGTGGTAAAGGATTTTAACCCCTCGAAATAGAGTTCCTTTAATCGCACTTACTAAGCCCATGAGCTAATAATACAATGCATATAAGAAATAAAAGAAACAACAATATCGGACTTCGTATACCCAATTGAACACATCTCACATTAAACCGAATATACATCGTCCGGCGCGGCGAAGCATCGTGGTAAAGGATTTTAACCTCTCAAAATAGAGGACCTTTAATCGCACTTACTAGGCCCATGCGCAAACAACACAATACATATATAAAAAGTAAAGACAACGATATCGGACTTCGTGTATCTGATTGAACATATCTGACATCCAATCGAATATACATTATCCGGCGCGGCAAAGTATCGTGGTAAAGGATTTTAACCTCTCAAAATAGAGGACCTTTAATCGCACTTACTAAGCCTATGCGCTTTATCTCATCATTACATAAACAAATAACATGTGGAAATCAAGTAACGAATAATAAACAAATCAAAACAACATAAAACGAAATATGCGCCGTTTACTCAAGTGGTACGTGGAGTTGTATCCCGAGTACAGATCATACTACCGTCCATTCAGAATCGGCTATGAAATATATGTCCGGGTTTCTATCCTATATACCACGAGAGGAGACACATTTTTCATTTTATTCAAGGGCCACAACATACATCATTTTACAATTCATGCATTTTCTATCTATTCAAGGGCCACAACATGCTTCACTCCATAATAATCAAGCAAACGAAACTCAATAAATAATAAAAATACAACTGAAAAATGGATGTGAAAGAATACCCTCAAGTCTAACCTTTTTCGTCGACTCTCGGACTCGCGTTTCACGGTGATCGGATGGGTGAAAGCTCCGCAAATTTTCTGGTTCACTGCTTTGCATTTTTCCTCGCTGTTTCACTGCTCAAGCTACTGTTTTTGCTCCGTTTCGCTGATGTTTTATGTTAGACATTATGTCCCATAGCGTCACTGTTTGTAAATGATATTGTATTATTGTACAAAATTAACTATGTGATAATGAAATTGCCTTTTGCCGTTTTGTAATATTATTTACTTGATATATAAATGGCGAAAGTCCATATGATTAATACCGGATTGAGATGATATGAGACAGTATCAATCCATAAGGTTTAATCATTAAATATCCCTAGTCGGAGTATTATCGAGATCGGACATCGATAATGCGGAATAGACTAGTATTGCGCTTGTGCACGTTGTGAGGGCACAACGGCATAGTTCTCATATATTTAAGTATTGGATACTTATGCAAGTGCGATAGGAGGTTGTGTTTTACCGATGGTACGGAAAACAGCTTCGCTCTGGATAGACCCCGCGGAATCCCATTGGTAGTATGTCTGCGTGTCTATGGGAGGCCGCATCAGGGTAGGTGTATATGGTCTTAACCTGAGACTTACATCGCTAGTACTTACGACAATCGGTAAACTTTGGTTTTGGTGGTTGGGGACCTTAACCGGTTCTGTGTACACCTCTTCTGGGTTTATCGAGAATCGTAGTGTACTGGATGTGATGTCGAGATGGAAGTATCACTTCAGACATATGGAGGTGATGATCACGCAGGACACAGAACTAGTACTCTATAAAAGGTTGCAACCGTCGGGACAATATGACCAGGTCAGGATTGTCCGATTTAAAGAGACTGGTTGCTTGATGTCCGATATATGTTTCGTACGGGGCAGACACATCTCCAGCCCCAGGCCTAGCATGTGATCATCCGATACTGGATCGATGTACGCAATACTACGATATACTACGCTTGATATAGATCTTATATTCCTATAAGAATATTTCTGGAGAATTGGGTAGGCATGGCGCTTTGCTAGAAGCCAACCTTGTCTTGTGAATCGGTAAGAACGTAGTACGAGGTACGTACGTGTTCGGATTATCCGACGACCGTATTTACTGCCAACATATCCGGAGATCTCTTGGGTCGCTTCCTGAAGATTCACCTATGATATTTGATTCGGACTTAATTAATCTTGGATTAATTGCGGAGGAAGAAACTTTATCTTGGATAAAGTGCCTTGTTTAGAGAGAGAACGATTAATTTAGAATTAATCGATAAAATTATTATATTCGATATAATAATCGAAATTTGATTTCGATGCGAAATTAAAATTAGATTTTAATTCGGGCATACGAGTTAATTTAGAATTAATTCGTTAGCGACGTAAATAATAATTTCGCCAGGCGCAATTATTTATTTAAATTCGATTTAATTAACGTCGCGACGTAAGTTCGGTATTTCGGAAATATCAAACCCGAACGCGTGAGTGCGTGTGGGGCCCACATGACACATGTCATTATATGCATTATTTAATTGATAATGCATTGCATGGTGATAGTGTACAATACACTCAATTGTTTTGCATGGAGTTTGAGTGTTTGACACTATAAGCCATTGCATGGTTTGTGTCATAAGTTTATTATTAATTTAATAAATATTATGGCATAAATATAAATTGATTTTTGGTAACAAAAATTAATTACACAAACTCTCTTCTCTCTCTCTAATTGCCGAAACCTGAAACAGTTTTGGCTCTCAATTTCTTCATTTTTTTGTTGCAAAAACTTGAAGAAATTGTGGTTGTTTGGAACATATATTCACACACAAGGCTAGCACCTTCAAGGGATCATAAAGAGGTGATAGGGAAACCATCAAAGAGCTTGGAATACACAAAGCTTGGAGCTTTCCACCTCTTCTCTTCTTGGCCGAATCATCACAACCTTGGAGCTTCCATTGGTTTGATTTTCTTCATCACTAAAGCATTGTAAGTATGATTCCGCCATACTTCATCTTAATATATATATTCATTGTTGTATTTCAAATGCTTAATCTTTCCTTGGGACATATTATAGAAACCAACAATGGTATCATTGAGCTAGGTTTACGCATGTGAAATACTTTAGGTTAAAATTTGGGTAAAATTGATTGAAGCATGTTCTTGTGAAATTGATGAAGATGAGTATGCTTATATGTATGTAATATGACATAATATGGAATCAATTTTATGAAAAATGCATTGGATGATTTTTCCCCCAAATTTATGCCTTGGTCGAATGGGTGTCACCATTGGATGTGTTGGAATTTTTTGTGTTTA
>SKCR01008323.1:0-21055 GCA_019454045.1 Zanthoxylum bungeanum | reverse complement strand
AAATAACTTTAGAACTAATTGTCATAAATTCATATGTTTGATCATATCAAACATCCTTGAACAATTCAAAGACTCACAATGAATTTTAAAAATATAGTTTTCAACACTTCAAATAGAATATCTTTGAACCACTCAAAAGATTCTATCTGCGTTTCATCAGAAACATAATGAAAGTTCTCGAACCATTCAAGACTTTCAATAAATGTTCTTTTAGAAACACGCAACTAAGTCATGACAACTCATTAACTAAGTTACGAAGTAATAAAAACTATCCATGGTAATTTATAATTCATTAAACTACACACTTCTAAAGTATTATTTTAATAAATATGTGGTCCAATGACGATCATTGGTTAAATGAGATTTAATCACATCATAAATACAATATTCATTAAATGGATAAGAATATGGGGTGTGATCTCGTATCAGACCATCCTTTACCATACGGAATAAGCATTTAATGTTTATATGATAAAATGTCATAAAGCATTGTTCTAAGTTATTTAGTTAACCGAATATTTTCTTAATGTTTATCACTACATCAATGACACTACTAGTCATATTAAAATATGTAACAACTATTTATAAAGAACAATTAACTATCCAATAGTCACAAGTTTTGATATCAAATATCAAAATAATTATTAAATAATATTTTAAATAACTAGACGGAAGATCTGGTATCCAATACCTACAGTTGTCGTATTATGAGAATCGATATTCTCTATACATAACTATACACATCACATTTCTTAAGCTCTATAATTTGCCTTCAATTATTTACAACAATTGCAAATAATTGATTAGCAAATTGTGTCAAACATGTGACTTCTAAAAGTCACTAAAGCCAAGAAACGTCATTATAAGATAAACAAATACCACGGATAATCTCGCTAAACTATACAAGTCAAGGTCATTGCATACGTATAATCCCTCTATCACAGGCTATCCATATTATACCTGGGATATAGAAAAGAACGTCAAATCCTTTCGGTATAATATAGTCAACTTTAAAATTTACGATCTCTAAATAACACTCGGAACTGATTTCCGAAGTTATACCACAGTCATGGATTTACTAGATCGTAAACACGTGAGGATGTATATGCCTTGTACACATGACTGACAGATTCTATCTTGATACGCATAGGATATCATGAGCATTAGTCCCCACACCCAACGAACAGGCGGAGGTCAGATCTAAATAGATCGGTGACGTGACTGCCATAAAAGTGTGGAGGATAACCCATATATCCACAGTGGTATCTCAAGTCGAAGAACCATTATGCTCGCTCAACTCGAGAAGATTCCTATTGACGTTGGTGTACCATCTATTATGAAATCTTCAGTGAGTCGTTCAGTGTTTATCAAATAAACATCTATATGTCTATACGAGTCTCCCGAGACTTATGGTTCATTGGGAAAAACCATCCGAACCAAGTCATGATATACAACATGTACTGATCTCAGCGGATTTTACTAACCAACCCGTGTTAGTAAATCTTGACCAGGAACTTATTTAAGGATATACAACTTACAGTGACGCTTCCCAATGTCAATTACAAACTACGTTGTAACTGCGCACTACGTTGTAAATCCTACGGTCTTTGTCTAATATACACGTATCACTAAACCAGATTTAGTTTCAATCTATTGTAATTAGATATCTAATCGCAATTAGATCGATTACATGTATAAAAGACAAGATGTGCTACCAGTAAAAAAGTAATATTATGGAAAAATGAATTGTTCGTATTTATGAATCGGACATAAATACGATCCGCATTGTCACTCTGAGCACCAACCCTAACAAACCCATGGTAAGAGCAGTGAATCCCATTCATTTTGAAGTACATGACAAACTGGCGATACGACGCCAGGAGCAAACCAAGTATCACACTCTGTCCTAGAGTATCATTGAGAAGGAAATCACTGCGCCTCAATTTCTCGATCAAATGAAGTACATGTGTGCTCACAGCCTGTCCCTCATCAAGTTTAGAATGGAATAGTTCCATTTCAACTTTATGAACCACGACCTGTTCCTGGCTCATGAACGATTCACGAAGTTGTGTCATCATGCTATCAGCATCGTGCATCTCAAAGTATTGCCTCTTCAGTTCAGAAGAAAGAGAATTGAGAATGAATGATTTAACCATTAAATCATCATCTTTCCATTTACGAAAAGTCTCAATCTCTTAAGGTGATGCATCTTAGATATACAAGGGGTAATGGACCTTCCAAAATATATCCCCACTTTTCGGATCCGAGGACAATCCTCAAATCCATATCCCACTCTGTAAAGTTCTCAGTGCCCTTAAACTTATTTGTAACAAGCATACGAGTAAAAGAATTGGTCGAAGATGCTGCCATCGCAAATCTATCAAATAGATAGTGAATCAACAGTTAGCAGATAAAATAGTTTCATATAATATCAAAAGCATTAAATTGATCATGATATTTTAATCTAAAAATACCCCTCCCACTATTTCATGCAAAACTGTAATCCCCAAACACAATACAAAATATGCGATAATCAAATCAAACATAATAGTGAAAGGTGGACCCCATGAATATATTTCAGCTCACAGTTTTAGCATGTTCTCGTTTACGTATATTCATAAGGTAGACAACTAATTGTCAATCAGTCATCAGTGACTCATGGGTTTTCGATCATGGTCGTTTCTCGTTGTGACAACTTTGGCACGTTCACAATGAGGCGTACCAAGGTTAAACTTGTCATGGCACGTTCAAGATTCCGCTTTCGTTTGAATTCACCTAATATCAAAATATATCTGGTATAGATAAATTCCTACCGGTTATATCCTCAAAACTTTGGCACGTTCTCGGATATAGTCGTAGATTATTTATCCATAAGCGGTATTGACAAGACTAGGGATGGTAATTTTACCCGCAAACCCGCAAAAACCCGCCCGCAATGGGTAGGATTTGGTAAATATATTAGTGGATGCGGTGCGGGTTTGGTAATTTAAAGCAGAACCCGCTGTGGGTGCGGTGCGGGTTTGGTATTTAAGAAAAAAATACGGGTATCCGCTGCGGGTATCCGCATACCCGCAATATTATTTTTTATTAATTAATATTTTTAGGACAATATAAAAAAAAATTCATATAAAAACAACTAACAAAACCTAAACCTAAAACACTAATCCACAGTTCCACACTCACACTCAGCTGCAGCCCGCAACTTACCCAACTGAAGATTTTTTGCATAACTATATTTGTTTTTTTTAATCACACTTGTTAATAAAATTATAATACAAAAATTTGGATTAAGTTCACATGATCAGAAACGGGAGAGGAGCAAAATAAGCTAGTAGCTGCAACTTCAGTAGCTTTTCTGCTTCTTCATTACACTTACACCACTTGAGCCTTGTAAGCATCACTTTCATTACACTTGGCATAAAAAATATGACCAAAGGTTGGTGATTACTTTTTAGCTTATTGTCGATTGAGTTGGCTAACTTAGATCATTATAATTATGAAGGGAAGAACTCGTTTTAATTATGTTTATATGAAAAAATAAACATATGGTACTGAGTATTTCATACATTTTGTTATCTATGTACTGTATATACATACATTGCATGTTGTATATGTCAAATGAAAAATAAATGTGAAAACTACATCTAGCAATTAAAAATAAATTATTTAATTAAAAAAATTATATTATTAAGAACACAAAGTAATTCAATATTTTAAAAACCCACAAAAAATCAATTGGGTACCAATGCAGGTTTGGTAATTTATTTTATATGAGGTGCGGGTTTGATAATGAAAATTAAAACCCGCAACGGGTATGGTGTGGGTTTAGTAATTTATTTACCTATGCGGGTGCGGGTTTGGTAATGGAAAACCCGCACCATACCCTACCCACTGTCATCCCTAGATAAGATGGACCAAGTAACATGTATCAAATACATATTAAAAATAAAATTTTATTTTCAAATAGGTGTTTTCCGCAAAAGATGTTTTTACTTTATTTAATCAAATTAAATAAACACATGCATGCATAAAGTAAAGATTAAATTCAAAATTGAATTTAAAGGCATAATCATATCGAGTGTTCAGAATTAGACTCGCTCTGATACCATTTTGTTGGGGGTTTTTGGGGCAACTCAGGGTAAACGCAACGAAACACGGAAAATCAAAATTTTTCGATTTCAATAATTTTTCTCGGGTAATTAAAATAAACATATATTCTAATTACTCAATACTTAAAAACTTGATTTTTTTACCCAAAAATCAAATTTCTTCAATATTACCGAATGACCCCTAAAAATTTTCATTTTGTTCATTTTCGTCCTCAAATTGTCAAATACAATTTTAAGTGATTCCAAATCAATCCCAAAATGATTTATACATGTCCAATACATCAAAATACAAATTACAACAAAAAAATCACAAATTTTTTTTTATAATTGCTGAGAGGTCCCTTAATTTTTCAGGATTTATATTTTGGTCTAATCTTGTTCAAAACAAGTCAATATGAAATCCAATAAACACCAAATTTAATATACATCGTATATACATCATTATACAATATATATATATGAAAAGCCTCAAATTTGGAAAGGGTTAAGAACCCTAATTTTATAAATTCTTAATTGAATAAATTACACAAAATTAAATAAATTCAACACTTAAATTCAATCTTTATAACAGCAAACAAGTCTCACCACCTTGAAATAACACAAGAATAATTCTAGGTCGTCAATGAGTGGCCTAACAACTCTAGAATGGCAACTTGATTATCAAATAACAAAAGAGAGCTAATGAACTCATTTCAAGCTTTCTTTGTTAATCATACATGCAAATATCTTTCAAACAAGTTTCTAACAATTTAATTACAAACTAAAAGAGTAGAGAAAATATCATAGCAACATATGTTGAAGCTAAGAATGATAGAAATAATTTCTTAGTTGAAAAAAGTAAGAAATACTTACAAAATCTTGATATTTGGCTTAAGTTCTTTCTTTTTTCTTTCAACTTTGCCCTCAGCTTTCTTTTTTAATTGCTTTGTGTGGGACACAGATGTTGGACGAGGTTATTCCGGGCTCGCGGCCCGGTCGGGAGTACGGAGTAGCCTGCGGGGGACTAAATCGGAGAGAAAAAACATAGAGTCGCCACCCGGTGTGAACCGGGAAAATGATTTAAGGCCGCACTCCCCCCTCGCAAGGGAAGACCTCAAACCATTGGGTTCAGAATGTTCCCTTACTTATGCCACTTGTAATGATGTGATTTGTGCAATAATTTAATCGAATCTACGCAACCTATTTCCAAGAATATTCTGCTCCTAAGTTCACATGTATAAAATGAATCATCACAACGGCAGACATATGATATCACAACAAACACCTTTGACAAAGGTCTACCAAGATCGGAGAATCGCCTGTTTCTGACAGTAGCAACCTCAGCAGTAGTGGGCTTGGTCTCAGAGGGCCCCCCGAAAGTCCTTATATTTTGGCCATAAAACTTCCGATTCTCGGCTTCCTCCTCCTCGATATCCATGACAGTCTCCCTCAACTGTCGAAAATCAGCAATCACTGAAGTTATCCTCCTCAGCTTACCATAAATAGAGGGCTTGGTGCCCTTGATGATCATTTTGATCTAGTCTTTCTCCGAAGGACTAGTCTGTATTTTCAGTTATACATCAAACATATATTCATACGCATTACTTTGAGTTCTCATACCATAGCGTTTAACAATCTTCATTTCTTTTACTTATTAATCAAATACACACTGTTTCCAGAATTCTTATCAGTGAGCTTATTCAAAGAGCTTAGCTTATATCAATTTAGAAAATCATGGTTTGCCTCCATTCACCAATTCTGTATACTCAACCTATACATGTCTTAACACCATATGCATATACAAATACATATTCATATATTCATACATTTTATATTCATTCACATACGTATTTTCATATCGTTACAGGTTCATAGCCTTACGTACTTTCATGCATACAAATAGACATTAAGCTCATCAAATATTTCATTTCAAATCAAAGAATTAACAAAAATCCATACCTGTGGCGATCGATAAACTTAACTACACATGATCTCGAACTTTGTTCTCAAGAATATCTCTTGGCTAACCTCATCTTATCCTAAACACTTCAATCATTTCCATATACATATATTTAACATAAATCAATCATTCAATTACTCATCGCATGTGTTACTTACTTGGCTTCGTGAGCACTCCAGGTCCTAACCAAATCTGCCAAAATAATGACGAAATGTCGTCAGAATCTCGATTTACGGAGTTCTCGACTTAACTACGATAAAATTATAGATCTTTCCGGAATAACCAAATTAAGTCTGTTTTCAGTTACAATTGTCTTAAAACACAATTACAAATAAAATTTCAAGCCACTAGTTCATTTAAATTCTCAGTTTACGCATTTTTTGGAAAATCTTCCGAAAAAGTTTTCACAAACGCTACGGAACGGTTCCGAACCCTTAGAACCTACCCGGATTTATCCAAATATGTTTGTAATATCATAAATAACTCATAACTAACATTAAAATTGAAACACATCATTATATCCAAAAACCCACTTGTACCGGAAACACATCATTGTAGTACCCTCCGAGAGCTTCAATTTGGCGGGTGGCTCGGGTCGTGAAACGAAGCGAGGAGTTGGAATTGACAAACCCATGTGCGCGCGTCTTGACAAAAATTTCTCACCGTTTCCGGCGTTTGTAGGGCTGTCGCTGGCCACCTTCAAACGCAGGAGAACTGGACGCAACTTTCTGGGTCGGTGGTCGTCGGCTGGCCAGCCGACGAGCCTCACGACGCAAGGCATCGATTTTGGGGGAAATGGGGTGAATTGGGAGATTTGTAATATTTTTCTAATTTCGCAATAAGCAGAAACTATGTGTATTTATAAGAAAGTTCCTAAAATTTACGTTCAGACCCCCGCGAAATTGCAGTCAGGTCCCTACCATGGAACTTTCTAGAAATTTCATAATTTTGAAGCCATTCTGATGCAAATTTTGAAAAGTGTTAAACATAAAAGTTGTTCATCTCGGAAAAACGAGTCTGATGGTTCAAAACTCAGCTCAATCAGAGTTCATTTGCTATCTTTATAGCCGATACAAGAAAATTTTACGCGTATAAAGATAAAATCGGAAATCCCGTAATCGGTTCTCGAAACAACGCATTTTCCAACGTGAAGAATCTTCACCTTAAAATATTCAAACCTATTTCCCAACACATAAACTCTGATTTTTGATTACCATCCTGTTCCAAGTCCTTAATTTTAATTCGGAAACCTTCCGGCACTGTTCCGAAAAACTCGGGATATTACATATGTACACAAAACTGACGGATCCTTTCTAGATACACACACGATATCCTGAGCATCAGTCCACACCCAATGAACATAAGGAAGTCTAATCTAAATAGATCGGTGATGTGACTGCCATCTATGTTTGGAGGATAACTCATATATCCACAGTGGTATCTCAAGTCAAAGAATCATTATGCTCAATCAACCCGAGAAGATTCTTATTGACGTTGGTGTACCATCCATTAAGAATCTTCGGTGAGTCATTCAGTGTTCATCCGCTATAAACACCTACATGTCTATGTGAGTCTCCAAGACTCATGGTTCATTGAGGAACCATTGGAATCCAAGATTCCAGTATACGATATGTACCAGTCTCAACGGGTTTACTTTACTGACCAAGTAGTGTAAACCTTGACCAAGAACTATCTAAGAATGACAACGTCATGATACAACTCAATGTCAGTTGTGACGCTTTTGCAACAGTATCATAACTAATCATTCTAAGGTCAATTACGTATTTACCATATATAAAGAGATACATTATATTATAGAAACTATTTATTTTATTCATAATTAAATGTTACGTAAGTATTTACAGGGAAATACATAAGAAAATTGGCGCTCCGAGCACCAACCCTAATAGGTAAGCCATGCTTGGCTCATATACTATTTAAAACGTTCCCATAGTTAAATGTGAATACTTGTCGTGCATAAATATTCAAAATTAAAATAGTGATCCAATTATGTAATGCATCACCCAAAATAAATTCATAGTCTGATAATATAAATACAAGTCAAGTACCTCCGAGAATGCACCAGTAATGGATTTTCGAAGAAAGTCCATTCGACATGATTCAAAGCCATCGAGGAATCAAACATGTTGCTCACTCTCCAAAGCTCCAAAACCCAATCTGAAATATTTAATTGAGGGGTGAGCAAACCACACACTCAGTATGGATTAAATAACTCACCTTAATTCTTTTATCAAAATCCTGCATGGTTAGTAAGATATATATACATAGGTCGAATCATAGTTAGTAAAGCCGAAAAGTGATGTGAGGCGTAAAGATCCTCCTAGGGCCTAGGCGCAAGGCGAGGCGCGCGCCTGATCTAAATAAGGCACACACGACACACCATTTTTTAAAAAAAATTATATTAAGTTGTCAACCGGAACAATTCATATAAATTGTATTCAAAAAATTATTATGTATTTTTCAACTCCGTAAGTCAATTTAAAAATCACATCTTATAACAAATCCATAAGTCATAAAGTATAAAATTGAACTTCAAACGTAATATTAATTATGAAAATTAAAAATTAAAATTGAAATCAATTAAAACTACAAATTCAGACTTCATATTTATCAATAATAATCATCTTTAGCCCACTCTTCAAATTCTTCCTCATGTTCAATTTCTTCTTCTTCCATCTTGCACTCCTCTTTTTCCATTTCATACTTTTTTTTCACTTTCCTCTTCATCTATGAGTTGAGTTCTAACTTGTGACACTCTTGATGAAGTTGCCATTGAAGAAAAATCTAATTTTAATCTAATCTGGTAACTAGGCTCTCCAACTCCAACACCTCTAACAACATAATCCCATGTCAATCCATCATCTTCAGCATAATATTTAGTGTTGAATAAGGAAAATTCGACGTTAAAATATTATTAAAATCCCAAAAGCAGCAACACTTCTTCCCCATCTGCTTTTTCTCTCCTCTGCAAGTTTTACTCATAATTTTCCTATAAATTTTCAACAAAACTATAATTTTTCACAAGGTAATTTTTATTCCATCTCTCTTTATTTTTTCTTATATTTGAATCACTCTTCCTTAATTAATTTAAGTTTAATCTTTCTAAAAAATTAGGATTTTAATTTTTTATAATTATCTTTATTATATACATTGTGTTAGTTAGTTAATTTGTTGTTAGTTGATTATGATGCATATATGTGAGTAAGATTAGTTTGTTTTGTTATTGATTAATTAATTATGTGTATGCTTAATTAATTAATTAATTAATTGGTGATGCTGATGAGTTTAATATAATGTCTAATAATTATAATTTTATTATATAAAAATAAATATAGAATTATTTATAATATCTAATAATTATAAAAATAAAATAATGTCAAATAATTATATTTTTATATCTTTATTATAAAAAAATTAGGGTTTAATTTTTTTTAATCCTTATTTATACATTGTGTTAGTTAGTTAATTTGTTGTTAGTTGATTATGATGCATATATGTAAGATTAGTTTGTTTTATAATTCATTAATTAATTAACTAAATATGTGTATGCTTAAATAAATAATTAATGAATTGGCGATATTGATGAGTTTAATATAATGTCTAATAATTATTTTTTATATGTAGATATTTGGCTGAAATTGATAGAAATTGGATGAGCTCGGTGGATAGATTGAGTGTTGAATACCGTAATGGAGTTTATGAGTTCATGGAATCGACAAAGCAACACATTAATTATTATTATATAGAGATATTAAACTCCATGCTGATGATGATGGTTAATTATTATTATTATTATTATTAATTTAACTTTAGCGTCGATTATAGAGTGGCGACGCTAAAAGTTAATCTTTAGCGTTGATTATCTATTCGACGCTAAAAGTTTTAAAAAATTAAATTAGTTTTAGCCTCCATTATCTATTTGAGGCTAAAAGTTTTAAAAAATTAAATTTTCCTGAAAAAATTCCTTAAATTTTTATGAACTGCCAAAGTTTTAGCGTTGAATTATTCGACGCTAAAACGTAAAAATTTATTTACCAAAGGGTTATTAAAATCCCCAAATCGTTTGCCTTTCTCCATCACTCTTTACTTCTGCTTTCTTCTCTTCTCGGTTCTCCATTCTCTCTTAGATTCTGGTAAGTATTTATTTTGTTGTTTATTTGAAAAAATGTATGGCCGAATTTTATGTGTTTGTATTATACATGCATTTGGTGATCTTATAATATGAATAGAGCTCTAATTTGACAAGAAATCTCAAGTTTGGAAGTGGGTTATGCTTGGCTGAATGATGAGATTGATAGGGAATCTTGACTTATTATGTTGGGGGTGATGATATGTTATGAATTATGTATTGGATTAGTTGGAATTGTCAAATATAGTATAGACCTATGCATAGCCGAATGGGTAGGGTTAGAGAGGAAGGCTTGGAATTGTGATTTGGTAAAAATATAAATAATGTAGTTAAGCTTAGTATTAATGTAGGTACAGGCGTGTGTGGGTTTGTGAGGCCGTGAACTTCATCCAGTAGCAAGGTATTGATGTGTGTTTTGATAGCAATATAACAATATAGTTTGTGCATTATTGTGTTGGTAAATTATCATGATATGCATTTGTGAGAGTATGGCTGAATTGGGTGCATGGTGAAGGCTTGTTGTGTTATGTTGTTGGTGATGATGATGTTAGCAATATTGATGATGGAAGTGTTGTTGAAATATGGGCAATATAACACAACAATATAGTTTAATTATTAGTTTAAATTTAATTTCAACTTTGTTGCTATTCATGTAGGAGTGGTTCGACGTGGACCTGAACAAACCAAACGTCTAGAAGTATCTCAATCACCACATTAGGAAGAGTTACAAGGATTTAGAACAAAAATCATAAAACTGATATTCGACGAACATGGGGTTTTGGATTCTCCACAGAAAAAGACTGATTATATATCCTTCGAGTATTCACTTCTTTTATGCTTAAATGATCTTGGAATTGTTCTTAGAGAACCCAACAACGAGATCACACAATATATCCTTATCCATTTAATGAATATTGTATTCGGGAAATGATTAAATCTCATTTAACCAATGATTGTCATTGGACCATAGATTTATTAAACTAATACATTGGATGTATGTAGTTTAATGAATTATAAATTACCTTGGATAGTTTTCTTTACTTCGTAACTTAGTTAATGAATTGTCATGACTTAGTTACGTGTTTCTAAAAGAGCATATATTGAACGTCTTGAAAGGTTCGAGAACTTTCAATTTGTTCTAATGAAACGTAGATCGAATATTTTGACCTGTTCAAGGATATTTTATTTGAAGTTTTGAAAATTATATTTTTAAAATTCATCAAGAATCTTTGAATTGTTCAAAGATATTTGATATGATCAAACATATGAATTTATGGCAATTAGTTCTAAGGTTATTTAATGAATGTGATTCTTACTCAATAATATTCTTTTATGATCCCATCGTGATGGAATTAGTCAGTGGGAGAAATTGAATCTTATATGATTTGATTCATTTGATATTGAATGTTACCGAATTAGTTTCAATACTTTTGGGGATATGCTCCAGTAACATTAATCCATCGTTTTAATTAAGGTTCCATTAGTTTCTACAGTTACGTATATAATATGTATAAGTAGAAAATTAAAATCTTGAAAAGTTTGAGATTTGAATCTTTCTTTTGTATAATGGTTATATAATTGAAAGTACTTGTGCCTCGGAGGTACAAGTAAAAGTTTATCATTTATTCTATTTAATAGAATATTGTATTCTATTTGATAGAATATCTTTCCTACGATCCCGAGTAATAAAATTGTTTTATTACTTTGTGTGTAACATTAGATGTTAACGATTGTAGAAAAGACTTGACTTATTGAAGTCAAATGTGAGAGTGATAAACTATAAATGGAACTACATAATTAATAAGATGAAAATACCCTTAGACAGTTTCCATATAAATCCAATAGGATGTCAGAATCATTTGCGAAGTATTTGATACTAAATAGTTCTGTTGTTTTCTTATCGAAGAAAATTATCTTATAACTTATTGTGGGAGCGATATTTGATATCGATCTCGGAAGTTAGCATTAAACAATAGAACTAAGATTGTTCATAGCTTACTACGATCAAGTTTTTGAACTTGATTGAGTTGTCATTATGAATCGTTCATAAAATGTGCAAATTGTTTGCGCAGCCAAAGCAAAGTGAGTTTATTAAAGGTTTGACCTTTATAGTATGACAGTGAGAAAGGTTATACTCAACAATCTATTGTAGATATTGAGGAAACTTGTCTCTAGTCACACTAATTGAACAATTAAGGATCTGTTGGTTAATATTGATATTAAACTATGTATTTTAGCTAGGAATACAAAGTGGCGTTCCTGAATGATTTCTTCAAAGAAGATATCCATTGTGATTTATTAAAGGTTTGACCTTTATAGTATGACAGTGAGAAAGGTTATACTTAACAATCTATTGTAGATATTGAGGAAACTTGTCTCTAGTCACACTAATTAAACAATTAAGGATCTGTTGGTTAATATTGATATTAAACTATGTATTTTAGCTAGGAATACAAAGTGGCGTTCCTGAATGATTTCTTCGAAGAAGATATCCATTGTGATTTCTTTGTTTGAAGAGTTCATTCTGGAATGGCCCTGGAGTTTGTATTCTGTTAAGATCACAGTTTGATATACCAGCTTATAGAGCCTATTGTATACTCAAATGAGCTTTTCGAAAATTGTGTTCTCTAATTTTGATATTAGTTAGATTGTCTGATTTTATCAAAGTATAGAGAATACATATTTGATAGCAGGGTCAGTGGGAGCGTACAAATTTTCTTTCTAGTATTGTATATCCTAACGACATTATCATTATAAATGAAATAATGAAATGTTTGTGAGGTAAAAGGTTTACCTAAGTCTTCTTTTCTCCGTGAAAGCAGTGGGAGTAGTATTTGTTATATTCGATATAAAGCATTATATATGATATAAAACAAGAGACTTGTGAGATACTCCCATTAGTCGTGCATTAGATATGATCTAATAAAGTACACAACAAGACTATCTGCGTAACAGTTAGTATAATTGTTTTACAGTTAGTGTGTCTCTTGTATATAGTATTTATCTTTCCTAAAGGATGATTCTTTTGTCGAAATAGAAATTGATTAGAATGTCTAATCAATCTTATGTATTATAGGATGATGGCATAATGAATACTATATTATGTACAATTAAATATATCAATTTAATTGTAATTGTTACGAGTTATTTTGATATGTTGTAGACCATAGGATGTGTCTTGAAACATGTTTTTGTTATCTTTGAGATATTAAGAACGAGTTTCTTATTCATTGAGAATATAATCCATAACCATTATGGTCAGATTAGTTTTGAGTCTAATTATGACGTTAGATGGTCTACGTCATATAAAGTCAGAAAAGATGCAATGGGTGTGTCACTGTTGATTCTACTGTATTAGTGGAATTAGTTGTAACTTATGAAGTATTGACTTATGAAGTTACATAATGACCTTATAGATTATAAGTTTTGATATTAATGATGTGCTTGCAGTTGTCTCATAATATTTGGATTTGATTTCTAAATACATAGACAACTTAGTAGCTGTAGCATAATATTGATGTCACATATGAGTCATATTGATGTATAACTTAGGTTATACAATATATGAATGATGATGGCTAAGGGAAACGATTGGGTGTGTTGGACAAACTCAATATGTGTTAAAGCGGGCTTACTTGTTGTTGCCTACCTCTTGAGTGCTAGGTGAGCTCTTGAAGGCCATGAGTATGTGATACACATTGAGATGTGTATATGATACTGTGGATTTTATGGAGTTGGTGCTTGGAGTGCCAATCCGAATTGTACATTTTATTATTTATTAATAAAATAACTACATTTTTCATTTCATACATTATTAATGGTATTGTCATTATGCATATTCGATTGGATGTATAGATATGCTAAAAATGACATCGACCTTAGAATAGTTTTGATACTAGGTGTAAACTATTCTTAAAGTTAATATTCCTAGTCGTTGGTTTTGGAATACGGTCAAATTCCTATAACCTAGAAGACTAGCACATGTCGTATATTGGAATTGGAATTCTAATGGTTTAACCCGATGTGCCATGAGTTTTGGAAACTCGTATAGACATGTGGGTATTCGTTGAAGCGAATACTGAATGACTTACAGGCGATTCCTAATAGTTGGAAGTACACACCACCGTCAATAGGAATCTCTTCAAGTCGAGTAGCATATGTAATCCTTTGACTATAGGATAACATTGATTTTGTGTGAGATCCTCCACACTTTGATGCCATGTATGTCAGAAACCTTTCATGGTCTGGCCTTTAGATGTTCGTTGGGGGTGGACCGATGCACTCAGTAAACAAGTGTGAAGCAAGTTAGGATCTGTCGGCCTATATGTGTACCATAAGGGGTTTAGGTATCCATGTGAGTAAAGTCGATCACCTGGGGTGGATCGCATCAATTATGAAAAATCGTGGACATGTCGACATGAGATGTGCATCTCGGAAAATTAACGGTATATTCTATGTTTCCTAAGCACAACTCGGATAGCCTACGACGGAGGGATTATTAAATATATGTGATGACCCCGACTTGTATAGTTCAGAAAGATTGTTCGTGTTCTTCACGAATTTGGAGATGGCCGAATTGTGTACATATTAGATAGGCTTATAAGACGAACGTGTCTGAACTTAGAGAGTCCCAATATGAAGTGTACTCGTTGAGTACTTGGGTAACCGAATATTTTTTATAAAAGATTATTCGATTTATAATTATCAACTAAGATAATCAAGTGTTATTGGATAACATTGATTATTTACTTTGACCTAATTGGATTAATTCAATAATTACACAAGGGCTTAATTGTAAAATCATAATTATCTCTACCATTTGAGGATAGTATTGTAATTGTAAGTATGTAATAATAGGTGGTTTTGGTTTGATTTATTGGATTAAATCAAGGTGGCAAACATTTAACTAATCCATTTCTAATCTTTGGCTTGATTTAATTGGATTAAATTAAAGTGGGAGACAATGGAGATTAGTCACATCTAATTATACATATTTGGACAAATTAGATTAAGCCCACTTAAAAGTTGATTACAACTTTTATTAATTAAAAATTACCTAAGTTTTGCTATAAATAGCAAGCTTTATGAATGTTTTAATTACAAGAAAAATAACAAGCATAAGCAAATTCTTGAGAGATTAGCCTAAGTTAGAGAAGTGTTTAGAGAAGCTTGTGAGGTCTATACAACATTTCATCTAGGAGAAATCAAGATTGGATCTTGAAGTGAAGCTTGGAAACAAGATTGGATCTTGGAATCAAGCTTGCACACCTTGGAGGTTCTCCAACAATATCAACAAATGAGAAGTAGATTGGATCTTGCATCAAACTTACTAGGTAATGTTTGATCTTCTCCAAAGCTATGTTCATTTGTGTGTTAGATGCATGATCACATAGCTTAAAATTGAATAATGCTAATCAATTGTGTTAGGATACTTAAGAAGTATAAACACAACATGCTTATAATTTAGGTCAAAGATGTTCATGTATGACATGGAACAATTAATAAGAGTTTTGAACTCTAGATTAAAGCTTAGAGCTATGGCTACCATTCTAGAATCACTTGACCACCTTTGGGTGACCTAGAATTGTTCACGAGACATTTTTTATTGGGATTCTAATTTGGTTTGTGTATTGGATTCAAAATTTACGCAAGTGCGTATTTGGAATAAATTTATATTTTTGTAAAAATATTTAATATTTTGAAAAACTTGATTTTAATTTTATAACATTTGTCAATGTTGGTTTAGAAATTAAAAATTATTTTTGGGTGTTTTTGAAGTGTTTAGGGTAGACCGGAGTTATTAGGGTCAAATACCCTAATTGCTTCCGCTCACTGGAATGTGAGCTGAAGCTTGATTCATTAAGGAAATTAAAAAAAAAAGGTGATCAGCGCTACAGTGCGCGCACGCACTGTAGCACATACTGCGCGCACAGTGAGCTCGTGCACTGTAGAGCACGCGTACGTGCACTGCATGCGGTAATTTTGTTTTCGCTTGTTCTTGAGTTTCCAGACTCCGATTCAGTCCTGGTTTTTTCCTATACACTCGTAATGGAATATAGTATTTCATTGAATAATTTAAAATTACACCCATACTTTATATACATGGGTTTGATCCATTTCCGCTGCCCGGGGCACCGATCCGACCCTAGGGGTTCCACAATTGTCCCAACAAAATGGTATCAGAGCAAAGGCTTAACCATACAACACATATTTTTGAATCTATGCCATAGTAATTTTATTTTAATTATGCATAAGACATATTGGATATGTATTGCATGTTTTAAATTAAAATTTTGACCTAATTAACTTAATGACTTGATTGTCATAAATCTCTCGTGATTAGGTGATTACTTTAATTAAGTAATAGTATTAATAGTGTTGGAGCATTATTGGATGGTTCGTCTTGTCAATACAGAGATGAATGGGTTCTTACTACTTATATCCAATATCGTCATTAGTGTGATGGTATAAGTACTCAGAACTTAGGTCGCTCCGGTAAAACATTAGATGTAGCGTGATAAGTTAACGCAATCACCTAATATCATCATTAGTGTGAGGGTGTACATACGAAGCTCATTAGTGCACATTGACAAGTATACACCTAGAATACGTCTTAATCCAATATCGTCATTAGTGTGAGGATAAGAAATGGTTCAGGACCAAACTAGGAGTCACTTAAAGTGATTGACCTTGCAGGTCTACCTAATGAGTTTACAAAGGCCAATATCTTCATTAGTGTGAGGCTAGAGTAAATGTCATGGGATCCACTTCCAGCTATGAAATTTTGATAGTCAAATTTCTATTTTTTCGTTAAGGGAGATTACGGAATTATGTAAAGTAGTGGGAGGGCACTAATAGATTTAAAATTCCATAATCAATTAGTGTTATCACTTTTGAAATGAAAATTGTTATGCCACTACTCAAAAATGTTGTCTTGTAGATGGCTTCCACTAATCCATTGATGAAACTTTTGGATTCCAATAAGCTAAAAAGAGCCGAGAACTATTTCAAATGGGAAATGAACATATGCCTTGTCTTGGAGTATGAAAAGTTGACTTATGTCACGATCAATCCACTGACTGTTGATATCGATCTTGACTCCACTCCAGAAGAGTGAGAAACTTTTGATAGATGGAAGGATGATAACCTGAAGGTGAAATCCTACATCTTGGGATCGATGGTTCCAGATTTGCTGAGACAGTACATTAAAGTACCAGATGCTTGGAGCATCATACGAACACTCAAGGAATTGTTCGAGGAAAATCAAGAGATGGAACTTTATCGAAGGTCTAAGGAATTGTTCTGTGCTGAACTCAAGGAGGGAGGAGCTGTCAGCACTCATGTTTTGAACATGATCGACCAGATTTGATATCTGGAACGATATGGCATTGTGTTTGATGAACGGCTGGGCAGTAATTTGATTCTGTCTTCTTTGTTTAGTTCTTATGCTGGCTTTGTATTAAACTTCCATATGCATTCAATGCAAGCCACATACGAAGAACTTCATAACATGCTACACACGGTGGAGCAAGATTTGAAGAAAGGCAACCCCACACTGTATCTCCATAGTAGAGCTAGCTCTTCAAAGACTTCTGAGAAGTCAAAGAAAATAAAGATTGGGAAGAAGAAGATATCAAAGAAGAATTCCAAGAAGCGCAAAGGCGCAAAACTGAAAGTAGCTCGTGATCAATGTCTACAATGCAAGAAGTCTGGACACTGGAAGAAGGATTGTCCAGAGCTAAAAGGAAAAGCAGAACCCTCTGGTACACTTTGTATTTTTCCAATTATTGACGTCTCATTAGCCTTAGATACAAATAGTAGATGGGTGTTAGACACTGGCAGTCCTACTCATATTTGCAATTCCCTGCAGGAAATGAGGGTTAAAAGAAGGCTGAATAAATGGGAGATCCAGCTTAGAGTTGGTAATGGCGAGACATTGGATGTCAAGACCATAGGAATTGTTGTTCTAGATCACCTAAATGGATGTAAATTAGATTTACATGACTGTTATTATGTTCCCTCAATTATCAGATAAATAATATCACTGCCAATATTAGATAAAGAGGGATATAAAATAAACATTAAGGATGAAACTTTATGTTTGTATGATAAAAAAAATTTTTGAAATGTGTATGTTCTTTATCAAACGGTCACTATATTTTGGAAACATATCGAAATGTCTTTAATATAGAGAAAAATACAAGTAGGAAGTTGACAGGCGTAAACACACACGTATAACGCAAGCGTACGTATCGTTCAAGTAGTATAAAAATATCGATCCCACGAGGACTTAATTCCTATTGTTGTTATTAATTGTTGAATCTATTTATTTACAAATATCTAATTAAATGGAAAAGAGAATGATTGTTTGATTGGTTGAATGTGGTTTTACAAAATAAATAAATAAAAAGACAAGAAAATACTAAGGAAAATAACAAAAGACACAAAGATCTAGGGTCGTGAATCATTCTAATATCATTTAAAAGATGAAGTGGTTATTTTATGTTTGTGTGATAAATCAGTTTACTAACCTGGAACACTAAATTATGCAAAAGCCTCTGTCGATGGTCAGACGCAAATACCCAGTTTAACCCAATTGAACCATATGTCTATGTCAACCAAATTATCTGGATTCATCAAGTTTAAGTTCCAATTATGGCTACCCCCGCCCGACAGGTATATTCCTATCCTGTAAGGAAATCTATTAAAGGGTTATCTATCCTCAAGGAAGATCGTGGGCTATTAAGTCTAAGGCTGAAACCTAAAATCCCTATGTCTAGTTCATTTTAGATTTACCACATCAATCTTATTGGTGATCAGACAACAAGAAGCATTAAGTTAAGACTTAATAAGTAAACCTTAAATTACCCAAGCTATAAAATAACCCCTTATAAACCGGTGATATTAGAATTCATCACAACCCCAGATAACTAACACATAACTAGGGCTAGTAACAACTTAAAAGTAAAAGACATAAAGTAAAAATACTGAAAAGTAAAAGACATTAAAGTAAAACTTAAAATAAAATAAAATAAAATGCTAAGGTAAAAGGAATTACTTTTACTACTACAAATTTAGATATCTCCCATAAAATAATATATAAACTTATGATAATAATACAACCGACCATATAGGCGGTATCCTGATTAAGTCAAATTAAGTCCAACCAGCCATAAAGGCGGAACCAAAATTAAATTGCCAACCGACCAATCTAGCGGTATCCTTTATTAGTCAGGTTTAAACCAGATTAAAATGAATTACCAACCGACCAATCTAGCGGTATCCTTTTTAAGTCAATATTTTAAATAGTGAATATATTATTTTTAGGGAGATTAATCTAAATAGTAACAGTAAAAGAATTACCTTTCACCCTAGCTGGAGAAGTTACCTCCTCATGGTAAATATAGTAAAAACTGTAAAAAGTAAAAAGTAAAAATTAAATTACTATTATTACAAAACGTAATTAAAATTATTTACAAAACTAAAAACTAAAAATAAAAAAAAAAAACTAAAAACTAAAGAATCTAGAGAGAGACTCTCTCTTTAGAAGAATTAGAGAAGAAGTGAAGAGAGAGGAAGGTGCAATGAATTCTGAAATCTCGAGCTCAATTTATAGGCCTCGGTAGGATCCAGCGTCGCGACGCCAGGTCCTCAGCGTCGCTACACCAGATTTGTCGATGTGGCACGCTCTGTTTTGCTGGTTTGAAGATTCTGGATAAGCTGATAAGGTGACACGTGGCAGAGTGGTTGGGCTTCAATTATTGTGACACGTGGCGGCTTCTGATTGGTCGCTGAGATTCTTATCCGCCACGTGTCAGATAAGGATAGGATATCCAATAATTGATGCTGACGTGGCGATGACGTGGCGGTGACGTGGCGACGACGTGGCGACACATTGGGAAAGAGACTGTCGGCACCGTAGAATTGCAACACGTGTCACTTCCTGATTGGCTGATGATGACGTGGCAGTGAGGTGGCAATGTTGACTTGTTGACTTGCTGACGTTACTGATGACATGGAATGACACGTGGAACAAGTGGCGATGATGACTGTCGGCACCGTAGGATGCTGACACGTGGCACGGCGCATGTTAGCAGATGGGCTGTGATGGTGACACGTGGCACGACGTATTTTAGCAAAGTCAAACTTTTCTCAGATTCTGATTTGTGGACCCGGCGCACGTTAGCACTGTTCGGCGCATTTTAGACGTCGCGACGCTGAACGCTTGTCGTCGCGACGCGCTTAAGACCAAAATATCCTGTTGACGCATTTTTGTCCGTTTTTGCCCCAAATTGCCTCCAATGCTTTCCAAACTTTAATTATCTACAAAATAACACAAAACATATCAAAACGTTCACAAAACTCAAGAAACTATACAAAATATTAGGTCAATGAGTGGGAATAAGTGATATAAATACCACTCATCACACCCCCAAACCTAACATTTTGCTAGTCCTTGAGCAAAACATAAAATAAAATAACATGAAAATAAAATTAACTAAGCCACTTTCGTAGGGATCACGATTGCATTTAGCGTATGCAACAAGCCTTTAAACCCCTAGGTGTCCCTAGTGGACGAGTTGTAGTCTCGTGAGGGCTTACAGCAATGATACCCACAAACGTTTTTACAAAAGTAAAAAGTTAGTTAAAACTAATGCACACAAAAGCAAAAAGATAAGAGAAAAGAGAAGTTAGTGACTAATCAAGTGAAACTTCTACTCCAAGTTACTAGTTGTTTTGTTTTATTTTAAATTACTGAATAAGTAAAATTCTCCGATTTTTTTACCATTCTCCATATACACAGCCAACAAAATATTAATCAACTCATTTTGCCCACAACAGTCATAAGTGCAGTTG
>SKCR01008322.1:0-24004 GCA_019454045.1 Zanthoxylum bungeanum | reverse complement strand
ATTTGTTGGCAAAGTCAAGACCTTTGTCCATCGCGGATGTGTTTGAATCATGAAGGCTTTGTTCCATATCGCATGTCTTGTCCAAGTTGTGATTTTTGGCCAAAGTCAAGATCACTTCTTTTCTATCGACATCGATTACGAAGCTTTCCAAGGTCAATGGGTCCGCGCTTAACTGGAATCATTAAGCTTGTTGTGCCAAAGCCAAGGCTTAGTTGATTCGAGGAAAAAGGTTAGGGAATATATTAGATATATTGGCATATATTGGATATATGTTTCGGACTTGGATGTCCACCTACTGGATCTAGGAATTGGATGAGATTCAATTGATCTTAGAGATCTACCTAGTTAAATATCATACAGTTTGTTGGCCAAAGTCAAGATTGTGTGTTATTTAACGGGATCCTGGCCCATTAGGAAAACTAGGTTTCCCGAGTACTCAACAGAGGTTAGAGGCTCGCCGAAAAATAGTGGGAGGCAAGTATTAAATTTGCAATTTCGTTTAGATACTTGCCAATACGAGCTCATTTCATTTTTTCGTCATTATTTATAAATATATTAGTTGGACTAATATAATCGTTGTTTTAAATTAAACAGTTGGACTGTATTCAAACTACTTCAATTTATAGTTGATTATATAATTGGATTATAGTAATCAATATATTTGAATTTAACCAATTAATTATAGTTGATTATATAGTTAGACTATAGTAATCATTATAATCAAATAGTACCTGAAATCGTTGATTGGATAGTTGGACTATAGCAATCAAGATAACTGAAAGATTAGCGTTTAGAACATAATCTTGGGTGAAAATGTTTTTTAAACGGCTTTAATTTTCAGATTGGGATAGAACCGCATGGTAGTCCTGGAAACAGAGAAGTTATTCTATTTGATAGAGAAACATCTCGGGCCTAAGCCAGAGTTGAGCAAATACTAGAACATGATCTTTGGAAGATTCATGTGATGATAACTTTAGTGCTCAATCATTTATACTTGATGCAATGACACTTTAATTTTTTGTCAAAATTAAGGATTAGATCCTTGTACCATGCTGATGAAATTAACGATCTTCATAGATATTCTTAAATCTTAGAAGTTCAAATTTCATAAGAAGCTCTTAAGCTCGTGTATGTCAGAGGGTACATCTGTCGAGCACTAAGTGTCGCAAATGAGTGCTGACATCGATCAGCTAGGTTAGCTGGGCATTACCTACGTGGCCGAGATTACCAAAGATTTTATCTTATAGTCTCTACCCGAAAGCTGGGGCAGGTTCATTATGAACCAAGAGTAAACTCTTGGAGAGTTGATGGCAATGCTCAAGGAGGCAAAGCCAAAGCTTCTAAAAGGGGCAAAGGCAAAATCATCAAAGTCTTCTGGGAAGACAAATGACATATCCCAAGATGTCTGTCTAAACTGTAGTAAACGGGGTCACTGGATGCGTGACTGTCATATAGACGAGGCAGACATGAAGGAAATGAAGACGGGGCAAGGCTCCGGCTTCAAGTATGTTTGTCATAAACATGTTCACTATTAGTTTCAAAATTGGATTTTGATACTAGATGTGGTACATAGATATGTACTATTGTGCAAAATCTGCTGATGAGCAGGATACTGAATTTAGTTGAGATTTACCTATGAGTCGAAAATAGGACGAAAGTCACTGTTTTAACCGTAAAACCTTAAGTTTGGGAACTACCCTTCAGGTGTGTACTTAAATTAGGAAACTGTTATAATGTAACTAGTTTGACTAGAAACATTATCTATATATCTAAGTTTAACCCATTGCGGGTATACCTTTATATTCTAGAACACTAAAGTGTTTTATTTTATAAAGATGATATTGAGATAAACACACATTAGATGTGAATAACATTATTTATATTTTGAATATAAATCAATCTCAAACATATAACATGACAAACAATAGCTCAAACTGATTTGATCAGATGAGATTTATTTGTGGCATTGTTGTATGGGAAACATAAACAAGACTCGTATATCCACACTTTCGAAGAGTGGGTACTATGACAGATTTGATTTTATTCAAATAATGTCTACGAATCTAGTTTATTGGGCAAAATGCCTAAAACACCTTTTACTTGGTAAAAGTACAACTGCCATCGATCTGTTAGCCCTCGTTCACAGTGACGTAAGTGAGCCAATGTATAGCTAGGCTAGAGGAGGATATGAACACTTCCCAACCTTTACAGATGTAGCATCGCGTTATGGTTATGTGTTTCTTTTGAAACACAAATCGGAAACTTTTGATAAATTCAAAGAGTTTCGATACGAAGTAGAAAAACAGATTGGAAAAAGTATTAAAACTATCACGGTTAGACCGTGATGAAAATACTTAAGCAATAAGTTTCTCAATTACTTTAAAGAGTATAGTATTCTTTTAATATGAACTCCTCCCGGAACACCTCAATTTGACGGTGTGTCCAAACGGAGAGAAACCAAATTTTGTTAGACATGATAATGTTAATTATGAGTCGCTCTGAGCTACCATTTTCCTTCTAGGGATACGCATTAAACAGTGTAAAACTTATTTTGAATAAGGTTCCATGAAAATCTGTTAGACAGACTTCATATTAGATATGAACAGGGAAGAAACTGGGTTTTCTCATTCCTGAAGATTTGGGAATGCTAGGCATATGTTTGGATGATATCAAACTAGAACCCAAATCTGATAAGTGCCTAATTGTAGGTTATCCTAGGGTACAAAGTATAGTACTTATACAACTCACAAGTGAACAATTTAATTGTTGCTCGCAATGCGTTTTTCCTAAGAGGAATAGCTATATGCAATGGTAAGTGGGAGGAAAGTAAAACTCGATGAAATTCAGAGTAATACTGTTTCAGGCACCGATTCCTTAATGGAACAAAACAGTTTATCAGGGATGAAACTGTACCACAAATCTTCGAATACACAATAATTGCGTAAGTCGGAGAGAGTCATAAAACAACCAGGGAGGTATGGGTTTCTGATCTCACCTCATGAAGATGTCAATCTTATTGAGGAATACGAACCGACTACGTATAAGGAAGTGATACAAGGTATCGACTCCCTATATGGCAAAGTGCCATGATGTCCGAAATGGATTCCATTTATACCAACTAAGTTTGGACACTGGTTGTTGTACCGGAAGGCATTATGCCTATTGTTACTATATGTGTCTTCAAGGAAGACATACATTGATGGCAACATACCAACGTACTATGTTAGGCTTGTAGCGAAAAGGTATCGTTATCAACATTGTGTCAATTACGATGAAACCTTTTAACTCGTTGCCATGGTTAAAAATCCATTTGGATAATGCTTGCAAATGCTGCATGTTTCATTTATGAAATATGGCAGCTGAACGTCAATATCGCTTTCCTTAAACGGAAACCTTTTGGAGGATGTTTATAACATCCTGACGTTTTTGTCACACACCAAAATGAGCAAACAAAGGTTTGCAAGTTAATTTGATCCATTTATGGATTGAAGCAGCATTGCGTTCTTAGAACTATCGTTTTGATGTAATCATAATGGTATATGATTTAATTCAAAACGAAAATGATTCTTGTGTATATAAGGATGTTAGTGGGAGTGTACTGAAAGTGATTGTCCTAATATAATGATGATATATCATTTCTTGGAAATGATATTCCCATAAAACGATCGGTGAAAGCTTGGCTTTCAATAAAATTCTCCGTAGACTTCTTGGGAGAGATAACTTTTATTCTAGGAATAAGGATCTACTAGGATAGATCTAAAAGTTGTTGGCACTCTCCGAGAACTCGTACATTGAAATAAATGTACGTGATCTAGTGTCTCATATGCGTTGAGCACATTGAGTCACAATCAGGCCAATCCAAGTGATAGTCACTGAATTGATGTTAAGAACATCCTTAAGTATCTTAGATAAACTAATGATGCTTTCTTAAGCTATGGAGAAGGAGAACTTGAAGTGACTGGGTCACTGCTGCAAGTTTCATAACCGATAAAAATGACTATAAGAGTCGTATAAAAGATACTATAACGGAACAGTGAGCTGGAAACCTTCCCAGCAAGATACTGTTGCCGAATAAACAACAAAAGCGGAATATTGCTGCTGTTGGACAATTATGACCCATAGAGTCACTATTTGAACAGATCATGGTGTTGTTGTACGAATTAACTTTGTGACAAAGGAGATTGCTCTCTTATCATTTGTGATTAGATCACTAAGATGTATAAATGATAGGAGGTCCTTATGATTTGTTCCTGGATTGAGATGATATGAGACAGTATCAGTCCACGAAGTATAAATCATTAAATATCCCTAGTCAGAGTATTATCGAGATTGGACATCGATAATGCGTAAAAGACTAGTATTACACTTGTGCGCGTTGTGAGGGCATAACGGCATAGTTCTCGTATATTTGGGAATAGGATACTCATGCAAGTGTAATAGGAGGTTGTGTTTTACCGATGGTACGGGAAACAGCTTCGCTCTGGATAGACCCTCTCGGAATTCCATTGGTAGTATGACTATGTGTCTATGGAAGTCCGAAATCAGGGTAGGTGTATTTGGTCTTAACTTGAGACTTCAACCGCTAATACTTGCGACAATCAATATACTTTGGTTGTGGTCGTCCAGGGCTTTAACAGGTTCTGTGTACGCCTCTACTAGGTATATTGAGAATCGTAGTGTGTTGGGTGTGATGTCAAGACGGAAGTATCACTCTAGTCATATGGAGATGATGATCACGCAGGGATACAGAACTGGTTCTCTAAAGGGTTGCAACCATCGGTATAATATGACTTGGTCATGATTATCCGATGATAAAGAGACTAGTTGCTAGTGATCTGATATATACTTCGTACGGGGCAGACACTGTACCAGCCCTAGGCCTTGCATGCGATCATCCGATACTGGATCGAAATTCGCAATACTACGTATATTACGCCTGATATAGATCGCTTATTCCTATAAGCATGTTTCTGGAGAATTGGGTAGGCATGGCGCTTTGCTAGAAGCCAACCTTGTCTTTAAATCGGTACAAACGTAGTACTTGTACTTACGTGTTCGGATAGTCCGACACCGAATTTACTGCCAACATATCCGGGGATCTCATGGGTCGCTTCCCGAAGATTCACCGATGATGTATGACTCGCACTTTATTAATCTGGGATTAATTAGACGAGAGAGAAAATTAATCTGGGATTAATTACAGAGATATTTTATCTGAGATAAAATATCAATTAAAGAGAGAGAACGATTAATTTGGAATTAATCGATAAAATTAATATATTCGATATATTAACGAAATTAGATTTCGACTCGGAATTGAAATATGATTTTTATTCGGACGAACGAGTTAATTTAGAATTAATTCGTTAGCGACGTGAATAGTGATTTTTCTATGCATAATTAATTAATTACGTCGCAACAGAAAATTCGTTAATTTGGAATTAGCGAATCCGAGACCGAGATTATTTGTGAGTGCATTCGCATTTCGATTCGAGTGCGGCACGCAAGTCAAATCAAGCATCAAATCGCTAGTCACATCTAGCGTTACATCATCCGTCAATCAAGTGATAGATGTCTTTCACTTTGAGTGATTGACACCAGTCACTATTCATTGATTGATGGAAGTTGATGTAAGTGGTTGGCATTTATGGTTTGACTTTTTTGAAAAAGAAAATGGTAAATGGTTTTTGGAAAAAAAAAGTGTATGAGATACACAAATTAACCACCAACCCACAATTTTTTTTTCTTTCTTCTTGCCTCTCTCTCGCCCAAATAGGGCTGTTTTTCTTCTGGTTTGGCAGCCCACTGCCGAGACCAAGTGAAGGAGAAAGAAGGTGATTTTGTGGCAAAATCATCAAGATCTAGCACTCAAAGATACATACGAATGTGATAGGGAAACCCACCCGCGAGCAAGGAATCACACCACGAAAGCTTGGAGCTTGGAAGAATGATCCAAAGTCGAAAATGGAGGAGCCATGACAGTGAACTGCCGTGAACTGTAGAGGGCAGAAAATCAATTTTTGTTGTCCACCGCATCGCTCAACCGATCGATGTAAGTATTCCGCAAATTCGTTGATTGTATTCACATGTGCTTTATGTTTATTATTCGATCCTCGGGACCGTAGAACTCCAACAATGGTATCAGAGCGGAGTAATAGCATGAAACTTTGACTTAGGGCTTAAAATTGGGTAAAATGGATTTGAGCATGATTTTATGAAATTGGATGATTGAGTATGCTTAAATGTGTTTTAATTAAGGATTGATTGTATCAATTTGATGAAATGTTGTTTGGAACAATTTGCCCAAATTTTAGGCTTGGCCGAAAATGATAAGTGCCCTAATGTCTTGGATTTTGTTTTTTGATTCATTGGATGATTTGGAATCAATTGGGGATGTTTGATTTAATGTTTGATTGGATTCAATTGGATTGGATTTAAATTGGACAGAAAATCCCCATTGGCCGAGACTTATATAGCATGTATATGGGTTTGATTTTTTGTTAAATTGTGTTGGACATGATTTAATGTTTATAAGCATGATTAATTAGGCTAATTTGGTGTTTTGGAAATATTGATTTGGGTGATTAATTGTGTAATACACTTTATTTTAATTAAATATGAAATTTGGAATTTTTGTGTTTAATTAAATGGGCTTAAATTTGATTTGGGCTTGAATGTTGTAAATGGCTAATTGGGCTTGGTTGTACCAAGTTAGGTTTAGGCTAAATTGGTTGGATCCAATTGGGCCCAAACCGTTTCCATAAAGCCCAAATGCGACTAATGGACCTTAAAGTTTAATTGGGCCTAATGGGCCTAAATTGATTTCTAGGCTTATGGGGTTATTCTTGATTGGGCTTTGGTTATTGGGTTTGACCCGAGTTGACCAAAAGTCCACGCCTTAAGAAATTAATTAAAGCCCATTGGACTTTAATTAAATTGACGTTGGACGTTATATCGGGCTTTGAGACCCGTAACGATTAAATTGGGAATTTAAGTCGTAAAAGGTTTATTAATAAAGTGTAATATTTAATTTGGAATTAAATAGTGAATTAGTATTAAATACAATTGAATTGGATTTAATTTTGTAGTTTAATTTAATTCAAGAATTCGTAATTTGAGTACTTATTCGCAAAACGAGTTTGACTTGCGCAAAATCAAATCATTGTTTAAACATTGGATGATCACTAATATCAGATTAATTAATTGGATTAGATTGATTGATAACATGCTTGTGTGAATACATGGTTGCGATGCATGAATAATGTATATCCGATGGATATTAGAAGGGTGGGGCAATTTTAGAAATTGTTGTAATAAATTTAGAATTTATTAATTGGACCTGCGTGTCCAGCCTTATTACCTCCTTACTCTTTGTATTCTCTTCTCACCTATTCCCCTCAATGTAAATGAGGTTTCTTTAGAAGTGTGTGTAACGGGTAGAAGCAAATACTATGCTAGCGGGAGAGAGAAATGGAGAGATTTGATCTAGGATCAATGTGTTAAGTATCCATCCGCATATCATTATTATTTATTTATACGAGCTTTATTATGTGTTTAGAATGCATGTTTAAGGGTGTATGATGATGAGACCTTAACAAAGATAATAAATTGGTTGCCAATTTGCACGCGAAAAACCCTCACAAAATATTAAGCGTTTTTCCTTCCATTGAGTGATTCTTACTCAAGATCCAAGACTGGCATTGGTTTGTTGGCCAAAGTCAAGACCTTTGTCCATCGAAGATGTGTTTGAATCACGAGAGCTTTGTTCCATATCGGTGTCTTGTCCAAGTTGTGGTTTGTGGCCAAAGTCAAGACCACTTCTTGTCCATCGACATTGATTACGAAGCTTTCCATGGTCAATGGGTTCCGCTTAACTGGGATCACTAAGTTTGTTATGCCAAAGCCAAGGCTTAGTTGATTCAGAGGAAAAAGGTTAGGTAATATATTAGATATATTGGCATATATAAGATATATGTTTCGGACTTGGATGTCCCCCTACTGGATCTAGGAATTGGATTGGATCCATTGATCTTAGAGATCTACCTAGTTATTTATCATACAATTTCTTGGCCAAAGTCAAGATTGTGTGATATTTAACGGGATCCTAGCCCACTAGGAAACACGATTTCCCGAGTACTCGACAGAGGGTTAGAAGCTCGCCGAAAAATAGTGGGAGGCAAGAATTAAATTTGCAATATTCATTTAATTACTTGCCATACGCGCTCAAATCAAATATCATTCGTCAAATAATTAAATATTAGTTGGACTAATATAAAATGTTGTTTTAAATTAACAGTTGGACTGTATTCAAACAATTAAATTATAGTTGATTACATAGTTGGACTATAATAATCATTATAGTAAATAGTACCTAAATCATGATTAAATAGTTGGACTATTAGAATCAAGATAAAATTGAAAAATGGACATTAAAACATAATCCTAGGGAAATGTTTTTAAATTGGTTTAATTTTGAAATTGGGAATCATTTCAGGATGGTCCTGGAAACTAATAAGTTACTTTATTTGATAAAATAACATATTAGGCCTAAGCCCGGAGTTAAGCAAATAGTAGAGCATAATCTTGGAAGATTCATGTGATGATAACTTTAGTGCTTAATCCGATAATCTTGCCGAGTAGATTCCTTAATTTCTTAATCAGAACTAAGGATTAGATCCTTAAAGTATGATAATGAAATTGAAGGATCTTCATAAATCTATATTTAGATTTTGAAGTACTAAATTGCAATAGTAAACTCTTGGAGAGTTAATGGCCATTCTCAAGTAGACAAAGCCAAAGTTTGCAATAAATTAAGTAGCGCAAAACGCACCTTACTTCGACATTCCGGAAGACCAATGCTAGGCCGAACGCTTCTTGGGTGTGGAAAAGGGCAAAGGCAAAATCATTATAATCTTCTGGGAAGATAAATGACATATCCCAAAATGTCTGTCTAAATTGTGGCAAACGGGATCGCGGAAGCGTGACTGCCGTTTGGACAAAGCAGACATGAAGGAATTGAGGACGGGGCAAGGCTCTGACTTCAAATATGTTTATCATAAATATGTTCACTACTAGTATTAAAATTAGATTTCAAATACTTAGTGTGATACATAAATATATACTGGTGTTCAGAATCTGATATGAGCAGGACACTGACATCAATTGAGATTTATCTGCGAATCAGAAATGGGACGAAAGTCGCTGTTTCAACCGTAGATACCTAAGTTTCGGAACTACCCTTTGGGTTTGTACTTAAATTAAGAAACTGTTATAATGTAACTAGTTTGACTAGAGACATTATCTCTACATCAGTGTATAACCCACTGTGGGTGTACCTTTATATTCTAGAACACTAAAGTGTTTTATTATATAAAGATGATATTGAGATAAACACATTAGATGTGAATACATAATTTATATTTTGAATATAATAAAATCTCAAATATATAACATGACAAACAAATAGCTCAAACTGATTTGATCAGAAGAAACTGATGTGGCATTGTTGTCTGGGACACAATTAAACAAGACTCGTATATCCACACTTTTGAAGAGTTGGTACTAGGACAAATTTGATTCCAATCAAATAAAGTCTACGAATCTAGTTTATTGGGCAAGGTGCCTAAAACACCTTTATTGGTAAAAGTGAAAATGCCACCCATCTGTTAGCCCTAGTTCATAGTGAAGCAAGTGGGCCATGTCTAGCTAGGCTAGAGGTGGATATGAATATTTCGTGACCTTTACGGATGTGGCATCCCGTTATGGTTATGTGTTTCTTTTGAAACATAAATCAGAAACTTTAAAGTTTCGACACGAAATAGACAAACAGATCGGCTAAAGTATTAAATCATCACGGTAAGACCGTAATGGAAAATACTTAAGCAATAAGTTTCTCAAATACTTGAAAGAGTATAGTATTCTTTCAATGAGGACTCCTCCCGGAACACGTCATTTTGACGGTGTGTCCGAACTGAGTAACCGAATTTTGTTGGACATGATAAGGTTAATAATGAGTCGCTCTGAACTACCATTTCCTTCAACGGATAAGCATAAATAGTGCCGAACTTATTTTGAATAAGGTTCCATAAAAATCTGTTTAACAATTTTTATTAGATATGAACAGAAAAGAAACTAGGTTTCTCATTCCTGTAAATTTGGGGATGCTAGGCATATGTTTGGATGATACCAAACTAAAACCCAAATTCGATAAGTGCCTAATTGTAGGTTATCCTAGGGATACCTAAGTATAGTACTTATACAACTCACACAGAGAACAATGTAATTGTTACTCACCATGCGTTTTCCTAAAAGGAATACCTATATACAGTGGTAAGTGGGAGGATAGTAAAACTCGATGAAATCGTAGTAATACTATTTCTGGCACCGATTCCTACTGGAACACATATAGTTCATCAAGGATGAAACTATACCAGTAATCTTCGAATACACAAGACCACGTAAGTCGGAAGAGTCAGAAAACAACCTGGGGTACGGGTTTCTGATCTCACCTCATAAAGATGTCAATCTTATTGAGGAATACGAACTGACTACGTATGAGGAATTGATACAAGGTTTCAACTCACAATTATGGCAAGTGCCATGTGTTGGTTTCCTCTAAGGTTCCCAAGATCATTTATCAAGCATGAAACAAGTGAGCAGGTTCCAAGCTTTGTTTGGTCATTCCTTGCTCATTAGATGGTTCCATACCTTGTATGCCTCCTAGAGTGTGCTAGCACCTTGATGATTTGCCACAAATCATCATTTTTTTCCCCTTGAACTAACGGTTTTGAGGCAGTGAGCAGAAGAGAAAACAATGGCCAATGTCCGAGAGAGAGAGAGATGAACAGAGGGTTTTCAAAAAACCGTGTGAGATCAGAGAGAGAAAAAGAAATGTGTTAAGTATATTTATTTTTATTTTCCAAAAATAAATCAAATACCAAAACCATTTCAAATCTCAAAAGTCAAAAAGCAAATAAAATCAATGTTTCCAACTACCAACATCACTATTCACATCCCTCACATCACTCAATCAAGTGACAACTTGTCACATCACTCAAAGTGACATTGATTTGACAGTTGATGTGACTAATGATTTGACGCTTGATTTGACATGCGTGCCGCACTCGAATTCGAAATGCGAATGCGCTCGCAAACAATCTCGGGATCGGGTTCGCTAATTCCAAATTAACGAATTTTCCGTTGCGACGCAATTAAATGATTACGCCTAGCGAAATCACTATTCACGTCGCTAACGAATTAATTCTAAATTAACTCGTTCGCCCGAATTAAAATCCAACTTTAATTCCGCGTCGAAATCGAATTTCGTATAATATATCGAATATATTAATTTATCGATTAATTCCAAATTAATCGTTATCTCTCTTTAATCGATATTTTATCGCAGATAAAATATCTCCGTAATTAAACCCAGATTAATTTTCTCTCTCATCTAATTAATCCCAGATTAATTAAAAGTGTGAGTCATACGTCATCAGTGAATCTTCGGGAAGCGACCCATGAGATCCCCGTATATGTTGGTAGTAAATTCGGTCGTCGGACTATCCGAAGACGTACGTACCAAGTACGACGTTTTACCGATTTACAAGACAAGGTTGGCTTCTAGCAAAGCGCCATGCCTACCCAATTCTCCAGAAACATGCTTACAGGAATAAACGATCTATATCAGGCGTAGTATACGTGGTATTGTGTATGTCGATCAAGTATTGGATGATCACGTGCTAGGCCTGGGGCTGGAATTGTGTCTCCCCCGTACGAAGCACATGTCGGACGTCTGGTGACTAGTCTCTATAATCGGATATACATGACCTTGTCATAATATCCCGATAGCTGCAGCATTTAAGAGAACCAGTTCCGTATTCTACGTGACCATCATCTCCACTATGACTGGAGTGATACTTCCGTCTTGACATCACACCCAACACACTACAATTCTCAATATACCCAACATTGGCGTACACAGAACCTGTTAAAGTCCTGGACGACCGCAACCAAAGTATATTGATTGTTGCAAGTATTAGCGGTGCAAGTCTCAGGTTAAGACCAAATACACCTACCCTGATTTCAGAATTCCATAGACACATAGTCATACTACCAATGGAATTCTGAGGGGGTCTATCCAGAGCGAAGCTGTTTCCCGTACCATCGGTAAAACACAACCTCTTATTACACTTGCATGAGTATCATATACCCAAATATATATGAAAACTATGACGTTGTGCCCTCACAACGCGCACAAGTGTAATACTAGACTTTTACGTATTTATCGATGTCCAATCTCGATAATACTCTGACTAGGGATATTTAATGATTTATCCTTCGTGGACTGATACTGTCTCATATCATTCTCCGTCTAGGAACAAATAATAGGGACCTCCTATCATTTATACATCTAGGTGATCTAATAACAAATGCTAAGAGTGCAATCTCCTTTGTCACATAGTTAATTTGTCCAACAACACCATGATCTGTACAAATAGTGACGCTATGGGTCATAATTGTCCAACAATCTCCCACTTGGCCTATAGCCAGTCACTCGAGTTCTTGACACCCGAACTATTTACGGTTGGCTCAAACTGCTGAGAAATTCTTTCGTCAGCGGATTTGCATGATTGTCATCTGATGCGATTTATTCGATCATCACATCGCCACGATGTATAATCTGAACGAATCAGATGAATATCGAAGTATATATCTGGATCATTGATGAGACCATTAATTCTACGCCTAGCTCAGCTCCTAACAAAACTATATCTAATCTAATTAGATTATTATTGTCATATTTCATAAATGAAACACGCAACTTTAGCAAGCATTATCCAAATGGATTTACCGTGGCAACAGGTAAAAGATTTCATTGTTATCAACATAATGTTGATAACGATACCTTTCCGCTAAAAGCCTAGCTTTATACGTTGGTATGTTGCCATCCATGTATGTCTTCCTTGAAGACTTATATAGTACCAATAGGCACAATGCCTTGTGGTACATCAACTAGTATCCAAACATAGTTGATATACATGGAATCTATTTCGGACTCATGGCACTTTGCCATAATAGGGAGTCGATACCTTGTATCACTTCCTCATTCGTAGTCATTTGGTATACCTCAAAAGATAGACATCTTTACGAGGTGAGATCAGAAACCCATACCCTAGGTTGTTTTCTGACTCTCTCCGACTACGCGGTTCTTATGTATTCGAAGATTAATGGTATAGATTCATTATTGATCAACTAATTGTGTTCTATTAAGGATCGGTGCCTTGAATAGTATTACTCCGATTTTCATCGAGTTTTACTATCCTCCCACTTACCACTGCATATCGGTATTCCTCTTAGGAAAACCGCATGGTGAGCAACAATTACATTGTTCTCATGTGAGTTGTATAAGTACTATACTTTGGTATCCCTAGGATAACCTACAATTGGCATTTATCCTATTTGGGTTTTAGTTTGGTATCATCCAATCATATGCCTAGCATTCCCAAATATACAGGAATGTGAAACCCGATTTCTTTCCCGTTCATATCTAATATGAAATCTGTCAAACAGATTTTATGGAACCTTATTCTAAATAAGTTCTTGCACTATTTATGTGTATCCGTTGAAGGAAATTGTAGCTCAGAGCGACTTATGATTAGCTTTATCATGTCTAACATAATTCGGTTTATCTCAGTTCGGACACACCGTCAAACTGACGTGTTCCGGGAGGAGTCCTCATTGAAAGAATACTTTACTCTTTCAAGCATATTAGAAACTTATTGCTTAAGTATTTTCCATTACGGTCTTACCATGACGGTATAATACTTTAGTCGATCTGTTTGTCTATTTCGTGTCGAAAACTGTAAAAGTTTCTGATTTGTGTTTGAAAGAAATGCATAACCATAACGCGATGCCACATCCGTAAAGGTCACGAAATATTCATACCCACCCCTAGCCTAGCTAGACATGGGCCCACTTGCTTCACTATGAACTAGGGCTAACACATTGGTGGCATTAACATTTTTACCAAGTAAATGTGTTATAGGCACTTTGCCAAATAAACTAGATTCGTAGACTTTATTTTATTGGAATCAAATGTGTCCTGGGACCCACTCTTCAAAAGTGAGGATATATGATTCTTGTTTAATCGTGTCCCAGACAACAATGCCACAATTGAGTTTCTTCTGATCAAATCAGTTTGAGCTATTTGTTTGTCATTTTTGTATGTTTGAGATTTATTTATATTCAAAATATAAATTATGTTATTCACATCCAATGTGTTTATCTCAATATCATCTTTATATAATGAAACAATTTAGTGTTCTAGAATATAAAGGTTCACCCGCAGCGGGTTAAACACTGATACAAAGATAATGTATCTAGTCAAAGAGTAGTATTCTTTTAATATGGACTCCTCCCGGAACACCTGAATTTGACGGTGTGTCCAAACGGAGAAACCAAATTTTGTTAGACATGATAAGGTTAATTATGAGTCGCTCTGAGCTACCATTTTCCTTCTAGGGATACGCATTAAACAGTGCAAAACTTATTTTGAATAAGGTTCCATGAAAATCTGTTAGACAGACTTCATATTAGATATGAACAGGAAAGAAACTGGGTTTTCTCATTCCTGAAGAATTGGGAATGCTAGGCATATGTTTGGATGATACCAAACTAGAACCCAAATCGGATAAGTGCCTAATTGTAGGTTATCCTAGGGTAACCAAAGTATAGTACTTATACAACTCACAAGAGAACAATTTAATTGTTGCTCGCAATGCGATTTTACTAAGAGGAATACCTATATGCAGTGGTAAGTGGGAGGAAAGTAAAACTCGATGAAAATCAGAGTAATACTGTTCCACGCACCGATTCCTTAATGGAACACATCTTCGAATACACAATAACCGCGTAAGTTGGAGAGAGTCAGAAATCAACCAGAGAGCTATGGGTTTCTGATCTCACCTCATGAAGATGTCAATCTTATTGAGGAATACGAACCGACTACGTATGAGGAAGTGATACAAGGTATCGACTCCCTATTATGGCAAAGTGCCATGATGTCCGAAAAGGATTCCATGTATACCAACTAAGTTTGGACACTGGTTGTTGTACCGGAAGGCATAATGCCTATTGGTACTATATGTGTCTTCAAGGAAGACATACATGGATGGCAACATACCAACGTACTATGTTAGGCTTGTAGCGAAAATGTATCGTTATCAACATTGTGTCGATTACGATGAAACCTTTTACTCATTGCCATGGTTAAAATCCATTTGGATAATGCTTGTTAATGCTGCATGTTTCATTTATGAAATATGGCAGCTGAACGTCAAAATCGCTTTCCTTAAACGGAAACCTTTTGGAGGATGTTTATAACATCTTGACGGTTTTGTCACACCAAAATGAGCAAACAAGGTTTGCAAGTTAATTCGATCCATTTATGGATTGAAGCAAGCATTGCGTTCTTAGAACTATCATTTTGATGTAATCGTAATGGTATATGATTTAATTCAAAACGAAAATGATTCTTGTGTATATAAGGAGGTTAGTGGGAGTGTACTAAAGTGATTGTCCTATATAATGATGATATATCATTTCTTGGAAATGATATTCCCATAATACGATCGGTGAAAGCTTGGCTTTCATAAATATTCTCCGTAGACTTCTTGGGAGAGACAACTTTTATTCTAGGAATAAGGATCTACTATGATAGATCTAAAAATTTTTGTCACTCTCTGAGAACTCGTACATTGAAATAAATGTACGTGATCTAGTGTCTCATATGCTTTGAGCACATGGAGTCACAACCAAGCCAATCCAAGTGATAGTCACTGAATTGATGTTAAGAACATCCTTAAGTATCTTAGATAAACTAATGATGCTTTCTTAAGCTATGGAGAAGGAGAACTTGAAGTGACTGGGTTCACTGCTGCAAGTTTCCTAACCGATAAAAATGACTATAAGTCGTAATAAAAGATACTATAACAGAACAGTGAGCTTGAAACCTTCCCAGCAAGATACTGTTGTCGAATAAACAACAAAACCGGAATATTGCTACTGTTGGACAATTATGACCCATAGCGTCACTATTTGTACAGATCATGGTGTTGTTGTACAAATTAACTATGTGACAAAGGAGATTGCTCTCTTATCATTTGTGATTAGATCACCAAGATGTATAAATGATAGGAGGTCCTTATGATTTGTTCCTGGATTGAGAATGATATGAGACAGTATCAGTCCACGAAAGATAAATCATTAAATATCCCTAGTCAGAGTATTATCGAGATTGGACATCGATAATGCGTAAAAGACTAGTATTACACTTGTGCGCGTTGTAAGGGCATAACGGCATAGTTCTCGTATATTTGGGTATATGATACTCATGCAACTGTAATAGGAGGTTGTGTTTTACCGATGGTACGGGAAACAGCTTCGATCTGGATAGACCCCCTCGGAATTCCATTGGTAGTATGACTATGTGTCTATGGAAGTCCGAAATCAGGGTAGGTGTATTTAGTCTTAACCTGAGACTTACACCGCTAATACTTGCGACAATCAATATACTTTGGTATCACTGGGTATATTGAGAATTGTAGTGTGTTGGGTGTGATGTCAAGACGGAAGTATCACTCCAGTCATAGTGGAGATGATGGTCACGTAGAATACGGAACTGGTTATCTTAAATGCTGCAGCTATCGGGATATTATGACAAGGTCATGTATATCCGATTATAGAGACTAGTCACCAGACGTCCGACATGTGGTTCGTACGGGAGAGACACAATTCCAGCCCCAGGCCTAGCACGTGATCATCCGATACTGGATCGACATACACAATACCACGTATACTACGCCTGATATAGATCGCTTATTCCTGTAAGCATGTTTCTGGAGAATTGGGTAGGCATGGCGCTTTGCTAGAAGCCAACCTTGTCTTGTAAATCGGTAAAACGTAGTACTTGGTACATACGTGTTTGGATAGTCCGACGACCGAATTTACTACCAACATATCCGGGGATCTCATGGGTCGCTTCCCGAAGATTCACTGATGACGTATGACTCACACTTTTAATTAATCTGGGATTAATTAGATGAGAGAGAAAATTAATCTGGGTTTAATTACGGAGATATTTTATCTGCGATAAAATATCTCCACTATGACTGGAGAGATACTTCCGTCTTGACATCACACCCAACACACTACAATTCTCAATATACCCAGTGATACCAAAGTATATTGATTGTCGCAAGTATTAGCGGTGCAAGTCTCAGGTTAAGACCAAATACACCTACCCTGATTTCGGACTTCCATAGACACATAGTCATACTACCAATGGATTTCGAGGGGGTCTATCCAGAGCGAAGCTGTTTCCCGTACCATCGGTAAAACACAACCTCCTATTACACTTGCATGAGTATCCTATACCCAAATATATGAGAACTATGACGTTGTGCCCTCACAACGCGCACAAGTGTAATACTAGACTTTTACGTATTTATCGATGTCCATTCTCGATAATACTCTGACTAGGGATATTTAATGATTTATCCTTCGTGGACTGATATTGTCTCATATCATTCTCCATCCAGGAACAAATCATAGGGACCTCCTATCATTTATACATCTAGGTGATCTAATAACAAATGATAAGAGTGCAATCTCCTTTGTCACATAGTTAATTTGTACAACAACACCATGATCTGTACAAATAGTGACGCTATGGGTCATAATTGTCCAACAATCTCCCACTTGGCCTATAGACAATCACTCGAGTGCTTGACTTCCGAACTATGTACGGTTGGCTCAAACTGCTGAGAAATTCTTTCGTCAGCGGATTTGCATGATTGTCATCTGATGCGATTTATTCGATCATCACATCGCCACGATGTATAATCTGAACGAATCAGATGAATATCGGAGTATATATCTGGATCGTTGATGAGACCATTAATTCTTTAGCCTGTGCTGACGCCTAGCTCAGCTGCTAACAAAACTATATCTAATCTAATTAGATTCTTATTGACCCAAAAGGCATATATTGCTGCCTCAGCTGCAGCAATATTCCGCATTTGTTGTTTATTCGGTAACACTATCTTGCTTGGAAGATTTCCAGCTCACTGTTCCTTTATTCAATCTTTGTAGTACCGTTTGCGACTTATAGTCGTTTTATCGGTTTAGGAAACTTGCAGTAGTGATCCCAGTCACTTAAGTTCTCCTTCTCCACAGATTAAGACAACATCATTAGTTCTCTAAGATACTAACGGATGTTCTTAACATCAATCCAGTGACTATCACTCGGATTGGCCTATTTGTGAATCCAACTGCTCAAGGCGTATGAGACACCAGGTCGTGTAAATTTTCAATGTACAATTTCTCGGAGAGTTTCATCGAAAGCCAAGCTTTCACCGATTATTATTATGGGATTATCATTTCCAAGAAATGACATATTATCATTATTTATAGGACAGCCACTGTCAGTGCGCTGCCATTAACCCTCTTATATACACAAGAATCATTTTCATTTTGAATTAAACCATAAACTATTTATGATTACATCAAAACGATAATTCTAAGATCCTAATGCTTGCTTCAATCCAAAATGGATCAAATAACCTGCAAACCTTGTTTGCTTGTTATGGTACGACAAAACCGACAGGATGTTTTAAACATCCTCCGAAAAGTTTCCTTTTCAGGAAAGCGATTATCCCGTAAAGCTGTCATATTTCATAAATGAAAGACGCAGCTTTAGCAAGCATTATCCAAATGGATTTACCGTGGCAACAGGTAAAAGATTTCGTTGTAATCAACACAATGTTGATAACGATACATTTCCGCTAAAAGCCTAGCTTTATACGTTGATATGTTGCCATCCATGTATGTCTTCCTTGAAGACTTATATAGTACCAATAGGCACAATGCCTTGTGGTACATCAACTAGTATCCAAACATAGTTGATATACATGGAATCCATTTTGACTCATGGCACTTTGCCATAATAGGGAATCGATACCTTGTATCACTTCCTCATTCGTAGTCAGTTGGTATACCTCAAAAGATATACATCTTTACGAGGTGAGATCAGAAACCCATTACCCCAAGTTGTTTTCTGACTCTCTCCGACTACGCGGTTCTTGTGTATTCGAAGATTAATGGTATAGATTCATCCTTGATCAACTAATTGTGTTCCATTAAGGATCGGTGCCTTGAATAGTATTACTTCGATTTTCATCGAGTTTTACTATCCTCCCACTTACCACTGCATATCGGTATTCCACTTAGGAAAACCGCATGGTGAGCAACAATTACATTGTTCTCATGTGAGTTGTATAAGTACTATACTTTGGTATCCCTAGGATAACCTGCAATTGGCATTTATCCAATTTGGGTTTTAGTTTGGTATCATCCAAACATATGCCTAGCATTCCCAAATATACAGGAATGTGAAACCCGGTTTCTTTCCCGTTCATATCTAATATGAAATTTGTCAAACAGATTTTATGGAACCTTATTCAAAATAAGTTCTTGCACTGTTTATGTGTATCCGTTGAAGGAAATTGTATCTCAGAGCGACTTATGATTAGCCTTATCATGTCTAACATAATTCGATTTATCTCAGTTCGGACACACCGTCAAACTGACGTGTTCCGGGAGGAGTCCTCATTGAAAGAATACTTTACTCTTTCAAGCATATTAGAAACGTATTGCTTAAGTATTTTCCATTACGGTCTTACCATGACGGTATAATACTTTAGCCGATCTGTTTGTCTATTTCGTGTCGAAAACTGTAAAAGTTTACGATTGTGTTTGAAAGAAACGCATAACCATAACGCGATGCCACATCCGTAAAGGTCACAAAATATTAATATCCACCCCTAGCCTAGCTAGACATGGGCCCACTTGCTTCACTATGAACTAGGGCTAACAGATTGGTGGCATTAACGTTTTTACCAAGTAAATGTTTTATAGGCACTTTGCCAAATAAACAAGATCGGTAGACTTTATTTTATTGGAATCAAATGTGTCCTGGTACCCACTCTTCAAAAGTGCGGATATAAGATTATTGTTTAATCGTGTCCCAGACAACAATGCCACAATTGAGTTTCTTCTGATCAAATCAGTTTGAGCTATTTGTTTGTCATTTTGTATGTTTGAGATTTATTTATATTCAAAATATAAATTCTGTTATTCACATCTAATGTGTTTATCTCAATATCATCTTTATATAATGAAACACTTTAGAGTTCTAGAATATAAAGGTTCACTCGCAGCGGGTTAAACACTGATACATAGATAATGTATCTAGTCAAACTAGTTACATTATAACATATTCCAAATTTAGGTACATACCCGAAGGTAGTTCTAAACTTAGGTATTTACAGTCAAAACAGCGACTTTCGTCCCGTTTCTGATCCGCAGATAAATCTCTATTGAAGTCAGTATCCTGTTCAAAACAGATTCTGAACAACAATATATATATGTACCACACTAAGTATTTAAAATCCAATTTTAATACTAGTAATGAACAAAATCTTGACAAACATATTTGAAGTCAGAGCCTTGCCCAGTCTTCAATTCCTTCATGTCTGCTTTGTCCAAATGGCAGTCACGCTTCCGCGATCCCGTTTGTCACAATTTAGGCAGACATTTTGGATATGTCCATTATCTTCCCAGACGATTATAATGATTTTGCCTTTGCCCGTTTCAACACTTCAGAAGCCTTTGGCCAAGCCTCGGGTTTCTCGAATATCGAATTAAGGTGCGCCTTGTGCTACTTGTCTTATTGCAAATTTTTACTTTGTCTCATTGAGAATAGTCATTAACTCTCCAAGAGTTATTAATTGCAATTTAGTACTTCTAAAATCTAAATATAGATTTATGAAGATCCTTCAATTTCATTATCATAATTTAAGGATCTAATCCTTAGTTCTGATTCAGAAATTAAGGAGTCTACTACGGTAAGTATAATGGATTAAGCACTAAAGTTATCATCACATAATCTTCCAAAGATTATGCTCTACTATTTGCTTAACTCCAGGCTTAGGCATGATATGTTATTTTATCAAATAAAGTAACTTATTATTTTTCCAAGACCATCCTGAAACTTTATTCCAAATTTGAAAATTAAGCCATTTAAATACATTTTTCCCTAGGATTATGTTTTAAATGTCAATCATTCAATTACATCTTGATTCTAATAGTCCAATTATTTAATCAACGATTTAGGTACTATTTAATAAAATGATTACAATAGTCCAACTATTTAATCAACTATAATTTAATAGATTAAAATCAATTATATTGATTACTATAATCCAATTATAAAATTAACTATAAATGAATTGTTTGAATATAGTACAACTATTAATTAAAACAACGATTTAAATTTTAGTCCAACTAACATTTAATTTATTTGACGAATGATATTTGAATGAGCGCGTATGGCAAGTAATTAAACGAATATTGCAAATTCAATTCTTGCCTCCCACTATTTTTCGGCGAGCCTCTAACCCTCTGTCGAGTACTCGGGAAACCGTGTTTCCTAGTGGGCTAGGATCCCGTTAAATATCACACAATCTTGACTTTGGCCAACAAATTGTATGATAATTAACTAGGTAGATCTCTAAGATCGATTGGATCCAATCCAATTCCTATATCCGGTAGGGGGACATATAAGTCCGAAACATATATCTTATATATGCCAATACATCCAATGTATTACCTAACCTTTTTCCTCTGAATCAACTAAGCCTTGGCTTTGGCACAACAAACTTGGTGATCCTTGTTAAGCGCGACCCATGGACAACTTGGACAAGACACCAATATGGAACAAAGCTCTCATGATTCAAACACATCCTCGACGGACAAAGGCCTTGACTTTGGCCAACAAGGCAATGCATGTCTCGGATCTTGAGTGAGAATCACTCAGTGGAAGGAAAAAGGCTTAATATTTTGCGAGGGTTTTTCGAGTGCAAATTGGCAATCAATTTATTATCTTTGTTAAGGTCTCATCATCATACACCCTTAAACATGCATTCTAAACACATAATAAAGCGCGTATAAATAAAGTAATAATGATATGCGGATAGATACTTTACACAATGATCCTAGATCAAATCTCTCCCTTTCTCTCTCCCGCTAGCACAAATATTTCTTCTACCCGTTACACTACACTTCTAAAGAAACCTCATTTACATTGAGGGGAATATGTGAGAAGAGAATACAAAGAATATGGAGGTGATAAGGCTGGACCGCAGGTCCAATTGATAAATCAAATTTATTACAACAATTTCTAAAATTGCCCCCACCTCTAATATCCATCCGATATACATTATTCATGCATCACAATCATGTATTCACTCAAGCATGTTATCAATCAATCTAATCCAATTAATTAATCTGATAATTAATGACCATCCAATGTTCAAACAACGATTTGATTTTGCTCGAGTCAAACTGTTTTTGCGAATAAGTACTTAAAGTACGAATTCTCGAATTAAATTAAACTACATAATTGAATCCAATTCATTTGTATTTAATATTAATTCGCTTATTTATTTCCAAATTAAATACTACACTTTATTAACGAACCTATACGACTTAAATTCCAAATTTAATCGCTACGGGTCTCAAAGCCGATTAACTTCCAACGTCAATTTAATTAATGTCCAATGGGCTTTTAATTAATTTCTTAAGGCGTTGACTTTTGGTCAACTCGGGTCAAACCGATAACCAAAGTCCAATCTGGGAGTTACCATATAAGCCCAGAAATCAATTTAGGCCCATTAGGCCCAATTAAACTTTAAAGGTCCATTAAGTCGCATTTGGGCTTTATGGAGGCGGTTTTGGGCCCAATTGGATCCAATCCATTTGGCCTAAACCTAACTTGGAAACCAAGCCCAATAACCCAATAACAACTTTAAAAGCCCAAATCCAATTTTAAGGCCCAATTGAATTAAAATAAAAAAATCCAACAATTTAATTAGCCTAACAAAAGTGCAAAATAACACATTATCACCCAAATCAATATTTCCCAAACATCAAATTAGCCTAATTAATCATGCTTATTTTCATCATCACATGTCCAACACATTTTGATTAAAATCAAACCCATATACCATGCTACATGTCTCAGCCAAAGGGGAAATTTATGCCCAAATCAAATTCAATCCAATTAATTCAATTCAACATTAAATCAATATCCCCAATGATTTCCAACACATCCATTGAATCAAAAAATCAAATTGATCCAATCATCCTCAATTAAACATCAATTAAGCATATTAATATTGGTTACTATAATTAGTCCCAAGGAAGATTAAGCTTATGAAATACAACAATGAATATATAATAAACTTGAAGCAGGGCGGAATCATACTTACAAAGCTTTTGTGATGAAAAGATGAACAAAGGTTGAAGCTCCAAGATCCTTGAAGTTTCGGCCAAGAGGAGAAAAGAGTTGAAAGCTCCAAGCTTTGTGTATTCCAAGCTCCAAGGTGGTTTCCCTATCACCTCCTTTGATTCCTTGCTTGTGCTAGCAAAAATGGAGAATGAGAAAACAATTTTCTGCCTTGTTGGTTGCAGCTCACGGCGTGAGCAAGAGAGGAAGAGAGGAGAGTGTTTCACTTTTGATTTCTTTCCTTTGCATGCCAAAAAACGTGAATGACCAAGGAAAATGAAAAGTGAAGTGATATCTAATACCAAAAGAATTTTTTAATGCAAAAAATCCTTCCAAACCGTGCATGGCTTTCCCTCCAAAATGAATCCATCATTTGCTATCATTACCATACTTTGAGATTAGAGACAATGCATCATCCCTTAAAGGTGACTAGATACATTCATTATCTATTCGTATTAAGTAATGAGATATCGCGATGTGATTTGCGGATATCACTCGATTCAAAATACGAATGTGTCCGCAAGCACTTTCGGGCTCGGTTTCGTTAATTCCAATTAACGAATTTCCGTCGCGACGTGAATTAAATAATTACGCCTTGCG
>SKCR01008321.1:0-24048 GCA_019454045.1 Zanthoxylum bungeanum | reverse complement strand
AACATCATCGGTGAATCTTTGGGAAGCAACCCACGAGATTCCTGGACTATCCGAACATGTGCGTACCTCGTACCACGTTCTTGCCGATTTACAAGACATGGTTGGCTTCTAGCAAAGCATCGTGCCTACCCAATTGTCCTAAATATTCTTTTAAGGAATACATAATCTTTATCAAGCGTAGTATACTAAGTATTGCGTATTACGATCGAGTATCGGATCTCACATGCTAGGCCTTGGGTGGGAATTGTGTCTGCCCCGTACAAAACATATATCGGATCACTAGCAACTGGTCTCTTTAATCGGATAATCATGACCTTGTCATATTATCCCGATAGTTGCAACATATTAGAGTACCAGTTCTGTATCCCTGCGTGATCATCATCTCCATATGACTGAAATGATACTTCCCTCTTGACACACACCCAATACACTATGATTCTCAATAAACCCAGAAGAGGCGTACACAGAACCTGTTAAAGTCCCGGACGACCAAAACGAAAGCGTACTGATTATCGTAAGTATTAGCGATGCAAGTCTCAGATTAAGACCAAATACACCTACTGTTGGACAATTGTGACCCATAGCATCACTATTTGTAAAAGACATTGTGGTTTTTGTACAAATTAACTTTGTGACAAAGGAAATTGCCATTTTATAATTTTTTAATAAGATTACTTGAATATATAAATGATAAAAGTCTTTATGATTAGTTTCGGATTGATAAGATATAAGACAGTATCAATCAACGAACGGTTTAATCGTTAAATTTCTCTAGTCGTAGTATTATCGAGACTGGACATCGATAATGCGGAATAGACTAGTATTGCATTTGTGCGCGTTATGAAAGCGTAACGACATAGTTCTCATATATTTAAGTATTTGATACTTATGCAAGTGTAATAGGAGGTTGTGTTTGCCGATGGTACGGAAACAGCTTAACTCTGGATAGACCTCGCGGAATCCCATTGGTAGTATGACTATGTGTCTATGGGAATCCTCATCAGGGTAGGTGTATTTGGTCTTAACCTGAGACTTGCATCGCTAATACTTGCGGTAATCAGTACACTTTGGTTTTGGTTATCCGGGGCTTTAACAGGTTCTGTGTATGCCTCTTCTGGGTTTATTGAGAATCGTAGTGTATTGGGTGTGACATCAAGACAGAAGTATCATTTCAGTTATATGGAGATGATGATCACGCAGGGATACAGAACTGGTACTCTAATGTGTTGCAACCATCAGGATAATATGACAAAGTCATGATTATCCGATTAAAGAGACTAGTTGCTTGTGATCCGATATATGCTTCGTATGGGGCAGACACTATTCTAGCCCCAGGCCTTGCATGTGACATCAGATATTGGATCGTAATACACAATACTTAGTATACTACGCCTGTTATAGATTATGTATTCCTTAAAAGGATATTTCTAGAGAATTAGGTAGGCACGGTGTTTTGCTAGAAGCAACCATGTCTTGTAAATCGGTAAGAATGTGGTACAGGGTACGCACGTGTTCGGATTGTCCGACGACCAGATTTACTGCCAACATATCCAGGGATCTCATGGGTCGCTTCCTGAATATTCACCGATGACGTTTGACTCGAATATAATTAATCTGGGATTAATTATAAGAGAGAGAAAATTAATCTAGGATTAGGTGCGGTGAGAATTTATGGGATAAAATTCAATTAATAGAGAGAGAAAGATTAATTTGGAATTAATCGATTCAATAATATATTAGATATTTTAAATGAAATTAGATTTCAAAGCGGAATTAAAATTGGATTTTAATTCGGATGAACAAATTAATTTAGAATTAATTCGTAAGTGACTTTCGTAATAATTTTGTGAGGCATTATATTTAATTAAATTTTATTTCATTAAGTCGCAATAGAAAATTTGTTAATTCGGAATTAACATAACCCGAGCCCGAAATATGTTTAGCGGGCCCACTCAGATTTTTAATTTAAAGTGGGGCCCACATCAAGTCACATCACTAGTCAATCTCATCACATTTTTTGTTGATGGAAGTTGTTAGTTGGTGTTAGCTTGTAACTTACACAAGCTTACTTTATTTTGATGTGTGATTGACTTTTTACTAACTTTGGAAGTTTGGTATTAGTTTATTTGATTTTGGAAAATCAAAACACATTACTCACTCTATCAATTTTGCAATTGGCGTGAAACCTCTTCCCTATCTCCCATTGAAATTGCCGAGAGCTGCTTCTTGACTTAGGGAAGATTTTGTTGCAATTTCTTCCATTGTTGGCACATAAATGAGTCTACAAAGGTGATAGGGAAATTATCCCCTTGAGTTTGGAATTCTAAGATCAAGCTGGGAGCTCAACATACAAAAAAAATGAGGGCTTTGAGCACTACACAAAGGTTGGAAATTTTTGTTATCTCCACATCCGCCATAACCGATCGTTGTAAGTATTTTTCCGCAATCTTACTTCGATTATTCACACTTGTTTATGCTTAATACATCCTTGGCATGTTCTAGGAGAACCCAACAATGGTATCAGAGCTAAATTAAGCATGAAATGGATTAGGGTTCATAAACTTGAATTTGGGTATTTTTGCTTGGAGCATGATTTCATCAAATTGAGTGTTTGGTTATGTCTAGATTATGATAACTTAGAGTTATGCATGATTAATTGTGAGAAAAATTGATTAGATAATTTTTCCCTAATTACCTTATGATGGCCAAATGTATTGAACCCTTGTAGCTCATGGTGATTTTTGATTTTTAGACCATTGGATGTGTTTAAATGCATGATTATATTGATTTGTGATTTAATTGGATTGAAATTAAAATTGGATATAAAAATGCATGATTGCCGTGAGTATTGGAAGCATGTTGGAGGTTGATTTTGCTTCAATTATGTTGGACATGAATTGAAAATGATAATGCATGATTAATTATGTAAATTGGTATTTTGGAAATGTTAATTTAACTAATTAATTATGAATATACAGTTTAATTAAAAAATTATGATATTTGGAATATTATAATATAATAAATTAGTCTTTAATTTGGCATTAGGCTAATGTTGTTATATTTGGGCCTAATGGGCTTAGTTGGGCCAAGTTGGTTTAGGATAATTGGATTGGATCCAAATTGGGCCTAAAACCATTCCGTTAAGTAAAAATATAATAAATGGGCCTTTAAATAATAATAGGGCCTAATGGGCCAAAATTAATTTTATGGCAAAAGGTGATTCCTTATTGGGCTTTGGTTGCCAAAGTCCATGCCTTAAGAATTAATTAAAAGACCATTGGACTTTAATTAAATTGACATTGGATGTTAATTGGGCCTTTGAGACCCATTAAGATTGGATTTAGAATCTAAGTCTAAAAGGCACATATTTAAGTGTAATTATTTAATTTAGAATTAAATATGAATTAGTATTAGATACAAATTAAATCAGATTTAAAATTATAGTTCAATATAATTCAAGAATACGCACTTTGAGTACTTATTCTTAAACGAGTTGGACTCGCCCAATCAAATCGTTGTTTGAACATTGGATGATCATTAATTCAAAGATTAATTAATTGGATTAGATTGATTGAATAAAATGCTTTGTGTGAATACATGTATGTATTGTATGAATAATGTATATCGTATGGCTATTAGATGGGTGAGAGTAATTTTGGAAATTATTGTAATAAATTTAGAATTTATTAAATTGGACCTGCGTGTCCAGCCTTTATCTATTGACTCTTTGTAATTCTCTTCTCACCAATTCCCCTCAATGTAAATGAGGTTTCTTTAATGTATTACGTAATTGGGTAGAAGTTAGAATAGTGCTAGCCGGGGAAAGTGAGAGATTTGTTCTAGGAACAATTTGTTAAATATCAATCCGCATTTCATTATTATTTAATTCGCGCCTTGTTATGCTTTTAGAATGCATGCTTAAGGGTGTATGATGAGACCTAATCAAAGATAATAAATTGGTTGCCAATTTACGCGAAAAACCCTCAACAAAATATGAAGTGATTTCCTTCCATTGAATGGTTCTCTCTCAAGATCCAAGATTGACATTGGTTTGTTGGCCAAAGTCAAGATCAATGTCCATCGCGGATGTGTTTGAACCATGAAAGCTTTGTTCCATATCGCATATCTTGGGTAAGTTGTGATTTGTTGGCCAAAGTCAATGTCACTTCTTATTCATCGACATGGATTACGAAGCTTTCCCACTGTCAATGGTTCCTGCTTAACTGGAATCATTAAGCTTGTTGAGCCAAAGCCAAGGCTTAGTTGATTCAGAGGAAAAGGTTAGGAAAATATATTGGATATATTGGCATATGTATTGTATATATGTTTCGGACTTGGAGGTCCACCTACCGGATCTAGGAATTGGATGAGATCCAATTGATCTTAGAGATCTACCTAGTTAAATATCATACAGCTTGTTGGCCAAAGTCAAAGTTGTGTGTTATTTAACGGGATCCTAGCCCACTAGGAAACTAGGTTTCCCGAGTACTCAACAGAGGGTTAGAGGCACTCCGAAAAATAGTTGGAGGCTAGTATTGAATTAGTAATTTCGTTCAAATACTTGCCAATACGTGCTTTCAAACTATTTCATCATTTTATATATTTATTAGTTGGACTTATATTTTATTATTTTTATTGTAACAGTTGGACTGTACCCAAAAATCGTTAATTGAATAGTTAGACTATTGCAATTAAGATGGTGGGAAAGATCAATGTTAGGGACATTATCATTGGCGAAAATGTCTTTAATGGTGTGAAATTTCCTGACTGGGATATGAACCTCAGGATTGTCCTGGGGGCCGAGAAGATGCTCTATACGATAGAGAGACCTCTCGGGCCTAAGCCCGGAATTGAGCCGCTTGAGTTGGAGCTTTAGAAGACTCACAGTGATGACAGCTCAACTGCTCAATCCGTCATGCTCGCTACAATGACCCCTCAATTTCATCGCCAGAACAAGGGATTGGATACATATACTATGATGGCAAAATTGAAGGACCTTCACCGATCTAACCTCAGATCGCAAAGGTATGAATTGCAGAAGAATCTCTTTCGCTCTCGAATGTCAGATGGTACATCTGTTGAGCACCATGTGTTGCAGATGATTGCTGATATCGAACAACTGGGTCATCTAGGCATAACCTTTGAGGCTGAGACTTCTATAGATTTGATCTTGCAGTCTCTTCCTGACAGTCGGAGCGAGTTCATCATAAACTATAATTTGATGAACAAATACCATACTCTTGGAGTGTTGATGGCAATCATGCGAGAAGCAGAAAAAGAGTTTTTAAAGTGCAAAAAGTGCGAGGCGCACTTCGCTTTGACATCTTGGTCTGCCAAGGCTTGGCCAAAGGCTACTGGAGGCGTGAAGAAAAATAAATCATCAAAGTCTTCTGGGAAGGCTAAGGAAAAATCCCAAGATGTCTGCCTACAGTGTGGCAAATGGGGTCACTGGAAGCATGACTGCCATGAGTACAAGGCGCACATGAAGGAAATTAAAGCGGGCAAGACCCCGGCTTTAGGTATGTTTGTTATAGAAATAAACATGTCTACTTCTAGTTTTAAAAATTGGATTTTTGATTCTGGTTGTGGTACTTATATATATACTGATGTACATGATATGCAGATTAGCAGGAGACTGGCTTCAGGAGAGATAGACCTCCGAGTTGGAATTGGGACTAGAGTTGCCGTTTTGACTGTTGGGACCTATATTTTTAAATTGCCCTCGAGGCATGTACTTACATTATTAGACTGATATTATGTACCTAATTTGAATATGAATATTATTTTTATATCTTTATTAGCCCAATATGGGCATACTTTTGTATTCAGAAACACATGGTGTTTTGTTTATAAAAATGATATTGAGATATGTAGTGCTGATATGAATAATGGTCTTTATATTTTGAATATAAATCAATCTCAAACATATAACGTAACAAACAAAAGGCTTAAATTAAGTAACAAAGATGAAACCTATATGTGGCATTGTCGTCTATGACACATTAACAAGACTCGCATATCCACACTTTCGAAGAGTGGGTACTTGGACGGATTTGATCCAAATTCATATGACATTTGCGAATCTTATTCATTAGGTAAAATGCCTAAAACACCTTTTAGCGGTAAATGTGCACGTGCCACTAAACTTTTAGCCCTAGTTCATATTGACATGTGTGGGCCCATGTCTAGCCAGGCTAGAGGTGGATATAAATACTTCGTAACCTTTATAGATGATGCATCACGTTATGGTTATGTCTATCTTATGAGACACAAGTATGAAACCTTTGAGAAATTCAAAGAGTTTCGACACGAAGTAGAAAAATAGATCGGTAAAAGTATTAAAACATTACGGTCGGACCGTGGTGGAGAATACTTAAGCAATGAGTTTCTTGATTACTTGAAAGAGTATGGTATTCTTTCACAGTGGACTCCTTCTGGAACACCTCAATTAAACGGTGTGTCCGAACGGAGAAACCAAACTTTGTTGGACATGGTAAGGTCCATGATGAGTCACAATGAGCTACCAATTTCCTTCTGGGGATATGCATTGAACAATACAATACTTATTTTGAATAAGGTTCCATCAAAGTATGTTCAACAGACTCCATATGAAATATGGACAGGAAAGAAACCAGTTTTCTCATTCCTGAAGATTTAGGGTTGATGGGCATACGTTAAACATTTGGATGGTACCAAACTAGAACCCAAATCAGATAAGTGTCTATTTGTAGGTTATCCTAGTATTACTTCTACAACCCACAAGAGAACAAAGTATTTGTTGCTCTACATGCGGTTTTCCTTGAGAATGAATTCCTAAATGCAGTGGTAAGTGGGAGGAAAGTAGAGCTCGATGAAAATCAGAGTGATACTGTTCCTGGCACAGAATCCTTAACGGAACATGAACAGTTAGGGATGAGACTGTACCACAATCTTCGAATACACAAGAACCACGTAGGTCGGAGAGAGTCGGAAAATAACCTGAGTGGTATGGGTTTCTGATCTCACCTCATATGGATATTAATCTTATTGAGGAAGACGAACCAGCTACGTATGAGGAAGCAATACAAGGTATCGACTCCGGTTTATGGCAAGATTCCATGAAATCTGAAATGGATTCCATGTACACCAACCAAGTTTAGACACTGGTTGATGCACCAGACGGCGTAAAGCCTATTGGTTGCAAATGGGTCTTCAAGAAGAAGACTGAAATGGATGGTAACATACAAACATACAAAGCTAGGTTTGTAGCGAAAGGGTATCGTCAACGACATGGTATCGATTACGATGAAACTTTTTCACCTGTTGCCATGATTAAATCTATTCGGATAATGCTTGCTATTGCTGCATATTTCGATTACGAAATATGGCAGATGGACGTCAAAACCCTTTTCCTTAACGGAAACCTTTTGGAGGATGTTTATATGCAATAGCCTGACGGTTTTGTCATACCAAAACATGTAAACAAGGTTTTCAAGTTAAATCGATCCATTTATGGATTGAAGCAAGCATCACGTTATTGGAACCAACATTTTGATGAGATCATAAAAGAATATGATTTCGTTCAAAACGAGGATGATCCTTGTGTATATAAGAAGGTTAGTGGGAGCGCACTAACATTCATTGTCCTTTATGTTGACGATGTGTTGCTTATGGGCAATGACATTCCCATGCTATAATCAGTGCAATCTTGGCTTTCATTAAAATTCTCCATGAAAGATTTGGGAGAAGCAGCCTTTATTCTGGGAATAAAGATCTACCGGGATAGATCTAGAAAGCTGCTTGGACTCTCCCAGAGCACATATATTGAAAAAGTGTTGAAGAGATTCAACATGGATCAGTCCAAGAGGGGACTGCTGCCAGTGTCACATGGCGTCACTCTAAGGACATGTGTCCTAAAACTCAAGATGAGAGAGACAATATGAGTCGGATTCCATTCGCTTCTGCAGTCGGATCGATCATGTATGCCATGATATGTACGCAACCTGATGTCTCGTATGCTTTGAGCATGTGTAGTCGCTATCAGGCCGATCCGGGTGATGGTCACTGGGTTACGGTTAAGAACATCCTTAAGTATCTTAGACGAACTAAGGATGCTTTCTTAGTCTATGGAGATGGAGAACTTGAGGTAACTGGTTTACCGATGCAAGTTTCCAAACAGATAAAGACGACTGTAAGTTCCAATCAGCGTAAATATTTTGTTTGAACAACTGAGTAGTGAGCTGGAAATCATCCAAGCAATAGACTCTTACCAATTCAACAATAGAAGCGGAATATATTACTACAGCTGAAGTAGCAAAACAGGCAGTTTGGATCCGTAAATTCCTGATTGGATTAGGAGTAGTTCCGTTAGTAGCTGAGTCCGTTCCTTTGTATTGTTACAATAACGGGGCTATAGCGAATGCTAAGGAATTGCAGTCTCATCAACAATCTAAGCATGTTCTTTGACGTTTTCATTTGATTCGTGAGATCATACATCGTGGTGATGTGAAGATCAAGAAGGTTGCATCACATGACAATATTGCAAATCCGTTGACGAAAGCTATTCCTCAGTAAAAGTTTGAGAGACATGTACATAGTTCAGGTGTTAGATACTTGAGTGATTGGCTATAGGCCAAGTGGGAGATTGTTGGACATGTTAGTGTCCTAGACATGCCACGGGATCTCGAAGCGTGATTAGTGTGGGAATAAATCAAAAAGTTTGCGGAATAAACTTACATTGATCGGATTTGACTTTCAAAACTTTTATGTGACTATCACCTTCACTTGACTCCTTTTATGTGCTAGCAAGAACAAAATTAACCAAAATTGACATCCAAGAGAAGCAATTATTCGGCTAACAGATAGGAAGCAATCGGCGTATTTTTTTCATGAGGCCATTCGGCCAATGTAAACAACAAAGGCAATTTAGCCTGGTGAGTCAGAGCAATCGGCCAAATTGTAAAGAAGAAAGCAAATGGATTAAACTTTTCGGCCATTTCAAAAAACCAGAGAGTAGTGGCTACTTCTTATTGCTTTTTATTCGGCCAAAAATGAAAAAAGAAAAAGACAGACCTACTCGGCCAAGGAGAGAGAGATAAAATGATTTTTTTAAAAATTCATTAATTAATTGTGTTATGTATTTTGTTCTTGGTAGGTATGATGTGAATCAATACAATTTACTTAATTGCCAACCACTTATATCAGTTGTTGACAATTGATGTAAGTCATGGGTCCCACCCATTTAATTCAAAATTTGGTGGCTTACACAACATAATTTTGGCCCGGTTCATTTAATCCGACTAAACAGATTTTTCGTCGCGACGTAATTAAATCTAATTTCATTAAATAATTATGCCTCACAAATTTATTATTAAAGTCGCTTACGAATTAATTCCAAATTAATTTGTTCGCTAGAATTAAAATCCAATTTAATTCCCCGTTGAAATCCGATTTCATTTAATATATCTAATACATTATTTTAGCCCAATTAAATAAATTAAATAGTAAAATCTAATTTAACCATTATTTTTATTTTGCCGATTAATTCCAAATTAACCGCGTTCTCTCCTCTCGACGAATTTAATCCCTGATAAATTCTCGACGTTATTAATCCCAGATTAATTCTTTCTTTGATAATTATGTGACTATCACCTTCACTTGACTCCTTTTATGTGCTAGCAAGAACAAAATTAACCAAAATTGACCTCCAAGAGAAGCAATTATTCGGCTACCAGAGAGGAAGCAATCGGCGTATTTTGTTCATGAGGCCATTCGGCCGATGTAAACAACAAAGGAAATTTAGCCTGGTGAGTCAGAGCAATCAACCAAATTGTAAAGAAGAAAGCAAATGGCTTTGACTTTTCGGCCATTTCAAAAAACCAGATAGCAGTGGCCACTTCTTATTGCTTTTTATTCGGCCAAAAATGAATAAATGAAAAAGACAGACCCACTAGGCCAAGGAGAGAGATATAAAATGAATTTTCAAAATTCATTAATTAATTGTGTTATGTATTTTGTTCTTGGTAGGTGTGGGACACAGAACTTGGGCGACGCATGCTGTCCCGGGCTCGCGGCCCGGTCGGAGTACGGAGTAGCCACGGGGGAATAAACCGGAGAATAATGGAGTCGCCACCCGGTGTGAACTAGGAAAATGAGATTTAAGGCCGCACTCACCCCTCGCAAGGGAAGACCTCAAACCGTTGGGTTCAGAATGGTCCCTTACTTATGTCACTTGTAATGAAAGGATTTGTGTAATAATTTAATCAAGCTTAAGTAACAGTTATTTCCAAGAGTATCATGCTTCTAAATCCCTATGCGCAAAAATAAAACTTACACCTAAATTTGCATATATTTCACATATAAGATTGCATGCTTGAAAGTACGTCAAAGTAGCAACGAACATACAACTTCATTGGCATATTGTATTCATGGAAACACAAGCACACATTAACCACACAAGCACACATAAAAGCGAATCAAATAATAACTAACATGTGATTTCATAGACATATCATACTTATACGTGCGGAAGCATAAACAAATGCCATTACATGTCCATGCGTAAATAAAAGATTCAACTAAGTACATAATGCAAAAAGACACTTAAGGAGGCAATTAGACTTTAAAGTAAGCATGCTATGACGTGGTGCAAAAGAAGATAACTCATATGGACACAAACACACATGTGAGCACTTTTCAAGTGGTACGTGGAATTGTATCCCAAGTACAGACCGCATTACCATCCATTCGGAATCGGCTACGGAATTTATGTCTGGGTTTCCATCTGATATACTACAAGAAATAATACTCAAATGCTATCATGACATGGATATATGAATTGTAATACATTAAGCCAAGACTAAGGGATAAATGATGCAATCAATGGAATAAATATGTTTTTCATTACGATACGTATAAAGAAAAAGATGACTATATGAAACTTCGTATACCCGATTGAACACATCTTATATTCAACCGAATATACATCAACCGGCGCGGCAAAGCATCGTGGTAAAGGATTTTAACCCCTCCAAATAGGGGACCTTTAACCCGACTTACTAAGCCCATGCGCTCGATTGCATCATGAATAAACAAGTAACATGCGGAATTCAAATGACGAAAAATAAATAAATCAAAGCAATATAAAACAAAAGACGGTGCCGTTTACTCAAGCGGTACGTGGAGTTGTTTCCCGAGTACAGATCATACTACCGTTCATTCGGAATCAGCTATGAAATTTATGTCCGGGTTTCCATCCGATATACCGCGAGAGTTGACACATCTTTCATTTTATTCCAAGGCCACAACATACAATATTTCACAATTCATGCACTTTCTATCTATTCAAGGGCCACAACATGCTTCATTCAAAAATAATCATGCAAACGAAACTCAATAAATAATAAAAATTCAACTGAAAACAAGTGTGAAAAATACCCTCAGGTCTAACCTTTTATGTCGACTTTTGGACTTGCGTTTCATGGCCGTCGGAAGGGCTATCACTCCGCAACTCTTCCGGTTCACCGGTTTGCATTTTACCTCGCTATTTCACTGCTCAAGCTAATGTTTTGACCTCCATTTTGCTGCTGTTTTTTCTGTATTTTTTTCTTGCTGTTTCAGGTCTTTGAAGCTACTATTTTTGCATTTTTTAGGGGTCTAAGGGCTGTATTTTTGTCTCGGTTTGTTGGTTGATTTTTGGACTGTTTTATGGACTATTTTGGGTCAGTTTCTGGACTGCAGATTTTGGTAGGTACTGTACTATTTTGAGTGTTTGTTGGGTGATTATTTTGGTCGGTACTAGGCAGTTTTTGGAGGCTTTTCTCGGTCAGTTACTGGCAGTAAGGGCTGTTGGAAGAGTCAGGTCTGTGAGCAGTGGATGGGTTTACGTGAGGTAATTTGTGGGCTGCTTGGGGGATATTGTGTGAACTGTTATGTGTGAGATGAAGGGATGAGGCAGGTGGCGTCTTTGTTGGCTAAGGGCAATTTGATATTCGGCTAGTGGGGTGAGTGAATCAGCATGTGTGAGGCTTTAAGTGTTTTGGTCGGCAATAGAGCAGTGGGCGTGAAGGCTGTTTCAGTTTTGTTGGCTAACGACAGTTTGTTATTCGGCTAGTGGAGTGAGTGAATCAGCGTGTGTGGGGCTTTAGGGTGACTCATGAGTGAAGTGGCTGTTGATTGATTACGTGATGAGGCTGAGAGTCGCGAGATGAGGCTGAGAGTTACGTGATGAAGGGGTGATGGGCTGTGCGTGTTGAATGAATAGAGGGGCTGCGATGTCAGTTTGCTCTTTTTTTTTTTGGCCTTGAAGTGTTGTCCTAGGGTTGATTTAGTGTGTGTTTTATAGTTGTCCATTAGGGTTTGCATGGATAGGGATTTGTAATATCTAATTAGTGTCACAAAAGGAAAATATATATTTGATTGGGGGACAAATTTTGGTGAATTAGGAAGGTTGAATATTTGATTGGCTTGGTTTAGGAATACAATTTGTTAGATTAGGAAGTCAATATTTTTAATTGGTTCTGATTGATTTTAATTAGGAATAATATTTCTTTAATTTAGTATATAATATTTTAAGTTAGGAAGTTACAATATTTTAATTTGGTATAATTATATTTTATGTCTTAATTAATTTGGTATATCAATTAATTAATATTTTATTTAGTTAATGTTTAATTTAATTAAGATTTATTTTTAATTGGTTTAATTTAATTAACTTTTAATTTGATTTAATTATTTAATTTAATAGGTTTAATTTAATTTCAATTAGCTTTAATTTAAATTAATTTAATTTGTGGCATGTGTTTTGAATGTTTTAATTTTTTTGGATTGGGCTTGGGTGAGATGGGCTTGGATTGATGCATGAGGGCTAGATGTGGGGTTTTGGGCCAAGGTTAAGTGTTTGCGGGTTTTTTAGGGTAAAGGTGCTTTAAAACGAAGGTCCACCAGCGAGCCCGAAGCTAAAAAAGCGAGTCAAATTCGACAAAGTACTGATTTCCATCTTTCCCCTTTCGACGTCAGTTTCCCGCGGCTTCCGCGGCTTAAAAGGTAGTGCCTCCAAATGAGACTCATCATCGGGATTTATATGCAAAAATGCAGTGCCTACAGTCGCCCCCACTTTGATGGGACTTGTGCAGTGTGTGACTTTGAACAATCCTATCAAAGTTATGCGATGCATTTCTACTTACGTGGCTCGCCAGTGCTTGACTTGCCATGTGTTGAGTTGAGTTGATTTGGTGGTGAGGTGTTGCGACCCCTAGTTCATTCCCGAACCGTGCTCCATTTTTGGAGTGCCATTTTCGTCATCTATTGTGTGTGTTCCATTTTGGAACGCCATTTTCGGAATCTGTTGCGTGTGCTCCATTTTGGAACGCCATTTTCGGCATTTGCTATGTGTGCTCCATTTTGGAACGCCATTTTCGGCATTTGCTATGTGTGCTCCATTTTGGAACGCCATTTTCGGCATCTGTTGTGTGTGCTCCATTTTGGAACGCCATTTTCGACATTTGCTATGTGTGCTCCATTTTGGAACGCCATTTTCGGCATATGTGTGTGTGCTCCATTTTGGAACGCCATTTTCGGCATCTTGTTACGTGTGCTCCATTTTGGAACGCCATTTTCGGCATTTGCTGTGTGTGCTCCATTTTGGAACGCCATTTTCGGCACTTGTTGCGTGTTCTCCATTTTGGAATGCCATTTTCGGCATCTGTTACATGTGCTCCATTTTGGAACGCCATTTTCGGTATTTACTGTGTGTGCTATATTTTGGAACTCCATTTTTGGCATTTGCTGTGTGTGCTCCATTTTGGAATGCCATTTTCGGCATCTGTCGCTTGATGAGATGGTCTTTACCGCTACAATCCTGCGAACAAAATAAAAATTGTATGTATATGATATGTATGCATGTATGCATGGATGCATGATGCTGATGTGGGCCTCGCCCCCAAGCCGATACCGATGTAGGCCTCGTAACTAAACTGACGCTGATGTGGGTCTCAACCTTCGGGACTTATCCCCAAATTGATACTGATGTGGGCTTCGGCCCTGAGACTCATCCTCAAACTGATGATGATGTGGGCCTCGGCCCTGGGACTCATCCCCAAACTGATACTGATATGGGCTTCGCCCCCAGACCGATACTGATATGGGCCTCGCCCCAACTGATGTTGATATGGGCCTCTCCCCCAAACTGATACTGATATGGGCCTCGCCCCCAAACTGATACTGATATGGGCCTCGCCCCTAGATTAATACTGATGTGGGCCTCGCCCCCAACTAATGCTGATGTGGGCCTAGCCCCCAAACTAATACTGATATAGGCCTCGCCCCCAACTGATACTGATATGGGCATTGGCCTTGGAACTCACCCCCAAACTGATGCTGATATGGGCCTCGCCCCAAAACTGATACTGATATGGGCCTCGCCCCCAAACAGATACTGATATGGGCCTCACCCCTAGACTGATACTGATGTGGGCCTCGCCCCAACTGATGTTGATGTGGGCCTCACCCCCAACTGATGCTGATATGGGCCTCGCCCTCAAACTGATACTGATATGGGTCTTGCCCCCAACCTGATACTGATATGGGCCTCGCCCCTAGACTGATACTGATGTGGGCCTCACCCACAATTGATGTTGATGTGGGCCTCGCCCCCAACTGATGCTGATATGGGCCTCACCCTCAAACTGATACTGATATAGGTCTTGCCCCCAACTGATACTGATATGGGCCTCGGCCCTGGGAATCATCCTCAAACTGATGGTGATGTGGGCCTCGGCCCTAGGACTCGTCCCCAAACTGATATTGATACTTTACTGTTGCTGCTTCTGGTTGGCTTGCATTTGACGCTTTCTCTTTTCTAATTTGAAACCTATTATCACAAAACAGAACAAACATAAAAAAGATGCAAATATGTTACGTGTATGCATGCATGCATGACTGAGTTTCCTATCCCGTTGGGCTAGGTCTTCTGCCATTACTCTTGGTGGTTGCTCGGTCTTTTGACAAGTCTGTCCTCTTCCCTAACCAACGGGTATCTATGATGGCTTTCAAGACAAAATGGGGTTAACATGGTGCATGTATGCATGAGGTGCATGTGATGTATGAGGTGCATGTGATGCATGAAATATATCAACTCATTAAAATTTTCACACAAATCGGCCTATCATCATTTTAGAAGCTTTTGGGCTAACTGTCATAGGAGTGAACTCGTCCCAGTTTAAATGGCCCAACAAGTTCACATCTCATGGCAAGAAGTCCAACCGTATCCAAATGATAATGTTCCTAAACACAAATATATAATGGCCCATTGGCGTTTTAGAAGCTTTTGGCCCAATCATCATAAGATATGTTCTTGTCCTAGTTTAAATGGCCCAACAAGCCCATACCTCATGACAAAAGGTCCGAATGGATCCAAATGAAAATGTTCCCAAACACAAGCATATAATAGATAATCCAATCATAAAGCAATAATTTCTACAGAGTGGCTCATCGACATTTCAGAAGCTTTTGGCCCAATTGTCATAGAATATGAACTCGTCTCAGTTTAAATGGCCCAACAAGTTCGCATTTCTGACAAGAAGTCCAACTGCATCCAAATGAGGATGGCCCACAAATACAAGGAAATAATTGCTATAGGTCATACAACCCCGGTCTACGTGTGGGTTCGCAAGAGTGTAGACAAAGGATTGCATCGGAGAATGATGGCCCACAACTAGGTCTCCCCACTCAAGGGTTCGAGCGACCAAGTGAGCGCACCCTTTTTATATACTAAGGTACGTGCCAACGAGCTATGGTGTGTGACTGACTGTCAAATGGACTTCCCGTTGTAGATTCCCCAGAGGGAGGGTGGAGCGAGGTTCACTTAAATACCCAAGCCTCTTAGGCTCTTATCGCTTGGTGTCAGGAATAAACAACGAGTCCTCCAAATTAGTCCATCACAATAGGCTACGAGTAGATGGCTATTTAGGTGCCTTCACAGCTTTTCCTTCTAGAAAGGTAGTGAGTGAAGGAAGACACCAAACCATTACCTAGACTCAAAATGCCTCTGATTAAACCCCTTTTAACCCACGGTAGACACGGTGAATTAAAACACAAATCATAATATTACAAGACATTATTTCGAGGCCGATTCTCTATCCCCAGTGAAGTCGCCAGACTGTGGGACACAGAACTTGGGCGACGCATGCTGTCCCGGGCTCGCGGCCCTGTCGGGAGTACGGAGTAGCAACGGGGGACTAAACCGGAGAATAATGGAGTCGCCACCCGGTGTGAACCAGGAAAATGAGATTTAAGGCCGCTCTCACCCCTCGCAAGGGAAGACCTCAAACCGTTGGGTTCGGAATGGTCCCTTACTTATGTCACTTGTAATGAAAGGATTTGTGTAATAATTTAATCAAGCTTAAGTAACACTTATTTCCAAGAGTATCATGCTTCTAAATCCATATGCGCAAAAATAAAACTTACACCTAAATTTGCATATATTTCACATCTAAAATTGCATGCTTGAAAGTACGTCAAAGTAGCAACGAACATACAACTTCATTGGCATATTGTATTCATGGAACACAAGCACACACTAACCACGCAAGCACACATAAAAGCGAATCAAATAATAACGAACATGTGATTTCATAGACATATCATACTTATACGTGCGGAAGCATAAACAAATAGCCATTACATGTCCATGCGTAAATAAAAGATTCAACTAAGTACATATGCAAAAAGACACTTAAGGATGCAATTAGACATTAAAGTAAGCATGGTATGACGTGGTGCAAAAGAAGATAACTAATATGGACACAAACACACATGTGAGCACTTTTCAAGTGGTACGTGGAATTGTATCCCAAGTACAGACCGCATTACCGTCCATTCGGAATCGGCTACGGAATTTATGTTTGGGTTTCCATCTGATATACTACAAGAAATAATACTCAAATGCTATCATGACATGGATATATGAATTATAATACGTTAAGCCAAGACTAAGGGATAGATGATGCAATCAATAGAATAAATATGTTTTTCATTACGATGTGTACAAAGAAAAGGATGATTATATGAAACTTCGTATACCCGATTGAACACATCTTATATTCAACCGAATATACATCAACCGGCGCGGTAAAGAATCGTGGTAAAGGATTTTAACCCCTCCAAATAGGGGACCTTTAATCTGACTTACTAATCCCATGCACTCGATTGCATCATGAATAAACAAGTAACATGCGGAATTCAAATTGTTGGTTTTTATTAAGGTCCCAAGATCAAACAAGACATGAAAACAACGTGTGAATACATCAACGGAGATAGCGGAATACTTACATTGATCGGTTGAGTAGATTTGGAGACGAACGAAACCAAGAAACCCACTGTTTTGGTCACGCCCACTGTGCAGATTTGCTCACTGGTTTGAGCTCATTCGGGTCTCAAAACGAAGCTTCAAACTCCGTCGGATGAGTCCCGCCTCATTGGTGAACCTCCCTAACACCTTCGCAATGTTCACAAGTCTGCTAGCACTTGATTTCATCAAATGAAAATCACTCAAATGCTTCCCCAAGCTCACGCCAAAACTGGTATGAACCAGTGAAGAAGATTCAAAAATGGCGTGAGAAGAAGAAAGAAAAGGGTGAGAGAGAGAGATGGAAAAAGTGAGTGAATGTTGTAAAGCATTTACCAAAAATGCATTATATATTTTCCAAGAAAATATGCTAAAACCATTTACCAAATCATTTATCAAATAAAATAAAATGATAAAAGTTATTAGCTTGTCACTATTCCACCAACTTGCATCACTATTCACAAGTCACTTTAATAAAGTGATGTGATGCAAGTCAATCAATCAATCCTTCCATCAATCAATCAATCAATCAATCAATCACTCAAAGTGACTTTTGATTTGACGCTTGATGTGACGATTGATTTGACGCTTGATGTGACTTGCGATGCCACACTCGAATTCGAAATACGAATGCGCTCGCAATCACACTCGGGCTCGGGTTCGTTAATTCCAAATTAACGATTTTTCCGTCGCGTCGTAATTAAATGATTACGCCTAGCGAATTCACTATTCACGTCGCTAACGAATTAATTCTAAATTAATTCGTTCGCCCGAATTAAAATCTAATTTTAATTCCGCGTCGAAATCTAATTTCGTTTAATATATCGAATATATTAATTTACCGATTAATTCCAAATTAATCGTTATCTCTCTCTAGACGATATTTTATCCTAGATAAAATATCTCCGTAATTAATCCTAGATTAATTTTCTCTTTCTTCTATATAATCCAAGATTATTAATGAGTGCGAGTTATGCGTCATCGGTGCATTATCGGAAGCGACCCATGAGATCTCCGGATAAGTTGGCAGTAAATACGGTCGTCGGAGTATCCGAATCACGTACGTACCAAGTACTACGTTCTACCGATTTACGAGACAAGGTCGACTCCTAGCAAAGCACCAAGTCTACCCAATTCTCCGGACATATCCTTTAAAGAATATTAAGATCTATATCAAGCGTAGTATACAATTGTATTGTATTGCGTATATCGATCCAGTATCGGACGATCACATGTTAAGCCTGGGGCTGGAAATGTGTCTGCCCCGTACGAAACATATATCGGACATCAAGCAACTAGTCTCTTTGAATCGGGCAATCCTGACCTAGTCATATTGTCCCGACGGTTGCAACCTTTTTATAGAGTACTAGTTCTGTATCCTGCGCGATCATCAACTCAATATGTCTGAAGTGACACTTCCATCTTGACATCACACCCAGTGCACTACGATTCTTGATAAACCCAAAAGAGGTGAACACAAAACCAGTTTAGGTCCCCCAACCACCAAAACCAAAGTTTACCGATTGTCGCAAGTACTAGCGATGCAAGTCTCAGGTTAAGATCATATACACCTACCCTGATGCGGCCTCCCATAGACACGCAGACATACTACCAATGGGATTCCGCGGGGTCTATCTAGAGCGAAGCTGTTTTCCGTACCATCGGTGAAACACGACCTCCTATCGCACTTGCATAAGTATCCAATACTTATATATATGAGAACTATGTCGTTGTGCCCTCACAACGCACACAAGTGCAATACTAGCCTATTCCGCATTATCGATGTCCAGTCTCGATAATACTACGGCTAGGGATATTTAATGATTAATCCTTCATAGACTGATACTGTCTCATATCATCTCAATCCAGGAACTAATCGTAGGGACCTCTCTTCATTTATATATCTATGGTGATCTAATCACAAATGATGAGAGTGCAATTTCCTTATTACATAGTTAATTTGCTACAACAACACAATGATCTGTGCAAATAGTGACGCTATGGGTCATATTATCCAACAATCTCCCACTTGGCACATAGCCAGTCACTCGAGTGTCCAAAACCCGAACTATGTATGGTTCGCTCAAATTGCTGAGAAAAGGTTTTCGTCAGCGGATTTGTTTGATTATCGTTTGACGCGATTTATACGATCATCACATCGCCATGATGTATGATCCGAACGAATCAGATGATATAGAAGTATATATCTGGATCGTCGATGAGACCTTTAATTCCTTAGCCTTTGCTGACGCCTAGCTCAGCTGCTATCAGAACTACATCTAATCTAATTAGATTTATTTCAATCCAAAAGACTTCTATTACTGCCTCAGCTGCAGCAATAATCCGTATTTGTTGTTTATTTGGCAACAGTTATCTTGCTTGGAAGATTTCCAGCTCACTGTCCCGTTATTCAAACTTTATAGTACCGTAGTATTTAATTGTTTGGAAACTTGCAGCAGTGATCCCAGTCACTTCAAGTTCTCCTTCTCCATAGTTTAAGATAGCATCTTTAGTTCTCTGAGATACTAACAGATGTTCTTAACTTCAATCCAGTGACTATCACTTGGATTGACCCGATTGTGACTCCATATGCTCGAAGCGTATGAGACCCCAATACAAGTACATTTTAAATGTACAATTTCTCAGAGAGTGTTAACAACTCCAATCTATCCCAGTAGATCTTTATTCCTTGAATAAAAGTTGTTACTCCCCAGAATTCTACGGAGAATTTCTATGAAAGAATATCTATGAAAGCCAAGCTTTCATCAATTGTTTTATGGGAATTTGTCAGTGCGCTCTCCCACTAACCTCTTATATACACAAGAATTATTTCGTTTTGAGTCAAATCATAAACCATTATGATTATTTCAAAACGACAGTTCCAAGAACTTATGCTGCTTCAATCTAAACATGGATCGAATAACCCGCAAACCTTGTTTGTCGGTTATACAAAATCGTCAGAATGTTATAAACATTCTCCAAAAGGTTTCCTTTTCAGGAAAGCGATTTTGATTTGTAACTGACATATTTCATAAATGAAATATACAGTTATCTACAAGCATCTTCAAAATGGATTTACCATGGCAACAAGCAAGAGGTTGAACCGTTATTAACACGATGTTGATAACGATACCTTTCCGTCAAAAGCCTCGCTTTGTACGTTGGTATGTTGCCATCCATGTATGTCTTCCTTGAAGACATTTAATGTACCAATAGGCACAATGCCTTGTGGTACAACAACTGGTATCCAAAATAGTTGTTATACATGGAATCCATTTCGGACTCATGGCACTTTGCCATAATAGGGAGTCGATACCTCGTGTCACTTTCTCAAAATGTAGTCGGTGGATATACCTTCATAAGATTGACATCTTTATGAGGTTAGATCAGAAACCCATACCCTAGGTTGTTTTCTGACTCTATCCGATCTACAAAGTTCTTGTGTATTTGAAGATTAATGGTACAGATTCATTATTGATGAACTGTTTGTGTTCCATTAAGGACTTCATGCCTTGAACAGTATTACTCTGATTTTCATCGAGTATCACTATCCTCCCACTGACCACTGGATATCGGTATTCCTCTCAGGAAAAACCGCATGGTGAGCAACAATCAAATTGTTCTCATGTGAGATTTATAAGTACTATACTTATGGTTTCCCTTAGGATAACCTATATTGGCACTTATCCAACTTGGGTCTTTTAGTTTGGTATCATCCAAACGTTATGCCTGGCATACCCAAATTATAGGAATGAGAAACCCTGTTTCTTTCCTGTTCATATCCTATATGACATCTGTCAAACAGATTATATGGAACCTTATTCTAAATAAGTTTTGCACTATTGATGCATATCCTGTAGAAGGAAATAGTAGCTCAGAGCGACTCGTGATAAACCTATCATGTCCAACAAAATTCGGTTTTAGTTCGGACACACCGCCTAACTGACGTGTCTCGGGAGGAGTCCTCATATGAAAGAATACAGTACTCTTTCATGTACATATGAAACTTACTGCTTAAGTAATTTCTAATACGGTCTTACCGTGGCGGCATAATACTATAGCCGATCTGTTTTTCTATTCGTGTCGAAACTCTAAAGTTTCCGATATGTGTTCTTCAAAAGAAACACATAACCATACGTGATGATGCACATCCGTTAAGGTCACGAAATATTCATGTTCACATCTAGTCTAGCTAGATATGGGCCCACTAACTTCACCATGAATAGGGCTAACAGATCGGTGGCCTTTATACTATTACCAAGTAAATAGTATTTTAGGTACTTTACCTAATAAACTAGATTCGTAGACCTTATTTGAATACTCAAATCAGTCCTAGTATCCACTCTTCAAAAGTGTGGATATACGAGTCTTGTTTAATTGTGTCCCAGATAACAATGCCACAAATAAGTCTCTGTGATCAAATCAATTTGAGCTATTTATTTGTCATTTTATATGTTTGAGATTTTATTTATATTCAAAATATAAATTCTGTTATTTACATCTAATGTATTTATCTCAGTATCATCTTTATATAATAAAACACTTAGTGTTCTAAAATATAAAGGTTTATCCGCAACGGATTAAACACTGATATAGAGATAATGTCTCTAGTCAAACTAGTTACATCATAAAAGTTCCTAATTTAAGTACATACCCGAAGGGTAGTTCCTAAATTTAGGTATCTATGATCGAAACAGCGACTTTCGTCCCGTTTCCGATTACAGAGAAATCTCGGCTTGAAGTCAGTATCCAGCTTAGCGGATTCTGAACATCAATACATATTTATTTTATGTACCACACTAAGTATTTAAAATCTAATTTCAATACTAGTAGTGAACATAACTTTGACAATATTTTTAAAGTCAGAGCCTCGCCCTTTCTTTAATTCCTTCGTGTCTTCCATATCCAATGGCAGTCACTTTGGGATATGTCAATTATCCTTTTCAATATTTCACAAACCTTTGGCCAAGCCTTGGGTTTCGGAATATCGAAACGATATGCACCTTGTGCTACATGCCCAATTGCAAACTTTGACTTTTCTCCACTAGAATAGTCAATTAATTCTCTAGAATCATAATTGCAATTAATACTTTTAAATCTAAAGATAGATTTATTATAAGTATATAATTAAGCACTAAAGTCATCATCACATAAATCTTCCAAAGATTTTATGCTTACTATTTGCTTAATTATGGGCTTAGTCATAATAAGTTATTTTATCAAATAAATTAACCCATTATTAATTCCCAATTGAAAATTAAATCATTTAAAACATTAATCCCAAGGATTATATATTTTAAATATTCAACCTTTCAATTCTTTCTTGATTTTAATAAGGAACTATTTATTATAATGATTACAATAATCCAATTATTTAATCAACTATAATTTTAATATTGATTACTATAATCCAATTATAAAATCAACTATCATTTTAATTCAATTATATTGATTACTATAATCCAATTATAAAATCAACTATAATTTGAATGAGTTTGTATATAGTCCAACTATATATATATTTAAAACAACATAAAATATTAGTCCAACTAATACTTTTGATTAATACGACGAGAGTAAAATATAAATGAGCGTGTTTAGCGAGTAATTGAACGATTGTTGCAAATTCAATACTTACCTCCCACTATTTTTCGTCGAGCCTCTAACCCTCTGTGGAGTACTCGGGAAACCGTGTTTCCTAGTGGGCTAGGATCCTGTTAAATAACATACAACCTTGACTTTGGCCAACAAGCTGTATGCTATTTAACCAGGTAGATCTCACAGATCAATTGGATCCAATCCAATTCCTAGATCCGGTTAGGTGGACATCCAAGTCCTACATTATTATTTATGCCAATGTATCTAATACATTTTCCTATCCATATCCTCCGAATCATCTAGGCCTTGGCTTTGGCACAACAAACCTAATGACTCCAGTTAAGCGGGACCCATTGACAAGGAAAGTTTCGTAATCAATGTCGTTGGACAAGAAGTGATCTTGACTTTGGCCAACAAATCACAACTTGGACAAGACACCGATGTGGAACAAACCCTCATGATTCAAATACATCCAATTGACAAGGTCTTGACTTTGGCCAACAAACCAATGCCAATTGGATCTTGAACAAGAATCATTCAATGGAAGGATAATCGCTTAATATAAACGAGGGTTTTTCGCGTGCAAATTGGCTACCAATTTAATTATCTTTGTTAGGTCTCATCATCATACACCCTTAAACATGCATTCTAAATACATAATAAGCGAGTATGAAAATAAATAATAATGATATGCGGATGGATACTTTACACATTGATCCTAGATCAAATCTCTCCCTTTCTCACTCAAGCTAGCACTTGTACTACTTCTACCCGTTACACTACACTTCTAAAGAAACCTCATAACATAGAGGGGAATAGATGAGAAGAGAATACAAGAGAACGAAGGTGATAAAGGCTGGACACGCAGGTCCAATTTAATAAATCGAATTTGCCCACCCATCTAATATCCATCCGATATGCATTATTCATTCAACACAACCACGCATTCACACACATAAGCATGTTATCAATCAATCTAATCAAATTAATTAATCTGATAATTAAGTGATCATCCAATGTTCAAACAACGATTTGATTTTGTTCGAGTCAAACTCGTTTTTGCGAATAAGTACTTAAAGTACGAATTCATGAATTAAATTAAACTACATCATTAAATCAAATTTAAC
>SKCR01008320.1:0-24431 GCA_019454045.1 Zanthoxylum bungeanum | reverse complement strand
GCCATCATTCAGAGGAAGCTTCCCCTAAAGTTGAAAGATCCTGGCAGTTTCACCATCCCTTGCACCATAGGAGAACATAACTTCGGTAAGGATTTGTGTGATTTAGGTGCCGGTATTAACTTGATGCCTTTGTCTATTCACAGGAAACTAAAGATTAGAGAAGCAAAGACCACATCAATCTCTTTGCAACTTGATGATAGAACGCTCACATTTCCGAGAGGTGTAGTTGAAGATGTGCTTGTCAAAGTCGAAAAATTTATTTTCCCAACAGATTTTATTGTCCTTGACATGAAAGAAGACGAAGACGTGCCCATCATCCTCGGGAGACCATTCTTGCTACAGTCGAACCATTATTGATGTACAAAAAGGTGAACTAACCATGAGAGTACATGACCAAGAAGTAACATTCAATGTTTTCAAAGCCATGAGTTTCCCGGAGGACCAAAAAATGAGGAATTTTTCAGACTTGATGTGATAGATAGTACCATCCAGAACTCTGATGAAATGCAAAGTTCCATTGACAAACTTAAAGCATACCATCTGCCTGTGAAGCTTGAAGATAAAACGTACTGCGCACTGAAGAAGTTAAATATTGAAATACAAGAAACAAGAGAGAAACGGCTCCACCAACTCAATCGATTTGAGGAATTTCACATACAACCTTTTGAGAATGACAAACTGTACAAAGAAAAGGCCTAGAAGTGACATGATGAGAAGTTAGTACGCATACAACTGGAACCAGGGTAGCGGGTAATGTTAAACAAATCAAGGTTGAAATTTTTCCCTAGGAAGTTAAAATCACGGTGTTCAGGTCCATTCTTAATCACCCAAGTTTTACCATGTAGAGCCGTTGTGTTACAAGATCTCAACTCCAATGAAACATTCAAAGTTAAAAGCAAGCGTGTCAAGCACTACTGGGGAGAATCATTGGAGCGACAAAAAGAAAGTGTCACACTTGCAGATCCAGCCTAACGTTCGGGCAGTCATGTCTAGCTGACGACGTTAAACTTAGCGCTAGCAGGGAGGTAACCCATGCAATTTGTGTATATATTAAGATTTGGTGTATTTTATTTTTGTGTGTTTAATTTTTGTAGGCAAAGTCACATTTAAGGATGAAAGACGTTCTCGTAAATCTTCATAAGCAATTTCCTTCTCTCCCTGAAAACTCTTTGATGAAAGTCTACAAAGCACGCATGGAGAGAATGAGACTTCTGATGATTAAAGGTATTCCTAATAACATTCGTTGGATTATTGAAGCACGAGCCCGATTGGCAGGTGAGTTATCAGACTCTTTTGTTTCATTTCTATCGGGTTTAGGAAGAAGCACCTATGCTAAGAAAAGAAGAGCTAAAAGATTAGATGTTTGCTATAAATGTGCACGCATGACATGTAATACTCGTTGTCGTTCTTTAGAAATGATGTCCGATAACCGCGAAGATAAAATTAAATTCATTAGGGATGGCATGAGTAAGGAGTCTTTAAATGACATATCATTGACTCTTGAGACGCATCCCAGTGGATATGCGTATCACGCAATTCGCATGTTACATACACAGTTTCAAAAAAAAAGCAACAATTAAGTCTCGGGAATCTGACTTTAAAAGACCATGTTTGCCAATTTATAAGAAAATTGGATGAGAAGTTTGTCCCTGACGCATAGACGTCATTCAAACCGTTAATTCTTGTAAATATTATTATCTCTTTGTCTTTAACTAATAATTGTGATTTTCTTTTATTTTCTCCGACATGATCCAGACTTTTTGACTTTCACGATTTATTTTACTTTTTAGCAAATAATTATCATTTGGCAGGTACTAGTGCTATTATTACTCACCATTTTTTCAGGATCTATAAATTGAGCTCGTCATTGCACTCTTGAAGACATCCAGATTCGAGAAAGAAATGTATATAAAAAAATGGAAACAACTTCAAGAAGAGGAGTTGTAAACATCTGTGTATTTTGCGGTACTAGTATTGGTTCTAAACCAGAATACGTTGAGGCAGCACATGAATTGGGTAGAGTCATAGCTAAAAGGAATATACACCTAGTATATGGCGGTGGTAATCTTGGACTAATGGGGTACGTTTCAAGGGCCGTACAGAAAGCAGGTAGTCAAGTTCTTGGAATCATCTCAAAACCCTTGGCAGAGGCAAATCTTATAGGACCATCAAATGGAGATGAATGCATCGTGCCATGTATGTCTGAACGACTTGTTGAAATGATTAACCGTGCTGATACTTTTATTGCTTTGTGTGGGACACAGAAACTGGGCGACGCATGCTGTCCTAGGCTCGTGGCCTAGTTGGGAGTACGGAGTATCCCGCGGGGGACTAAACCGGAGAATAATGGAGTCGCCACCCGGTGTGAACCGGGAAAATGAGATTTAAGGCCGCACTCACCCCTCGCAAGGGAAGACCTCAAATCGTTGGGTTCAGAATGGCCCCTTACTTATGTCACTTGTAATGAAAGGATTTATGTAATAATTTAATCAAGCTTAAGTAACACTTATTTCTGAGAGTATCATGCTTCTAAATTCACATGTACAAAATAAAACTTGCACCTAAATTTACATATTTTTACATCTAAGATTGCATGCTTGAAAATACATCAAAGTAGCAACGAACATACAACTTCATTGGCATATTGTATTCACAAAAGCACAAGCACACACACTAACCACACAAGCACACATGTGAGCACTTTTCCAAGTGGTACGTGGAATTGTATCCAAAGTACAGACCGCACTACCGTCCATTCAGAATCGGCTACAGAATTTATGTCTGGGTTTCCATCCGATATACCACAAGAAATAATACTCAAATGCTATCATGATATGGATATATGAATTGTAATATGTTAAGCCACGACAAAGGTAAATGATGCAACCAATGGGATAAACATGATTTTCATTATGATGCGTACAAAGATAAGAATGACTATATGAGATTTCATAATACATGCATGAATGATATAATTGGTTTTATGACGTGAGGAGTTGTGCTTGTGATAAGCGGCTTAATGGCAGGCGAATTGCGTGAATTATTTGAGTGTGTGGGGACTGTTTGTAGTTTAAGGCATGAAGGCAAAGGGGTTGGTGGCTTCGTTTGTGGATTGACTATACGTGAGGGTTTGAGCGAAGGGCATGTGACGTGTGTTGGCTATTGGCGTGAGGCAGGCTTCTTGTTTACATGAGTTTAATTGGCGAAGGTGCATGGGGCTTGAGCGAAGGGCAGGTGGCATCTGTGTGGCTATTTATTGTGGCTAGTGGGTTGTTTGTGAACGTGGGGCAGATGCGTGGCTGTTGGCTTATGAAGCTGTGTGGCGTGATTGGCAAGGCCTGTTACGTGAGATGAGGTGGTGAGGGTAATGGCGTGAAGGTGGGGATCAACTAGGGTATTTGCGTGAAGGTGCTTTGTGTTTTTCAGTTGCCGAGAGTAGAGGGGGTGAGAATATGGGTATACCAATGACAATAGGTCGAGCCAAGACAGGGAGAGATGATGCAACCAAAAGATGAAAGACACGGAAAATATCGTGGTAAAGGTAGCCTTTTAGGCTTTTCTTCCTAATCGGAGAACCTTTTAATCCAACACAATAAGCCCATTACAAAGATAAAGATAACTATATCAAACTTAGTATGTCCGATTGAACATATCTTACATCCAACCGAACACACATCAACCGGCGCGGCAAATCATCATGGTAAAGGATTTTAACCCCTCCAAATAAGGGACCTTTAATCCGACTTACTAAGCCCATGCGCTCGATCGCATCATACATACAAAAATAAAGTCAATCACATCAAACTTAGTATGCCCGATTGAACATATCTTATATCCAACCGAACACACATCAACCGGCGCGGCAAAGCATCGTGGTAAAGGATTTTAAACCCTCCAAATAGGGGACCTTTAATCCGACTTACTAAGCCCATGCGCTCGATTGTATCATACATACAAAAATAAAGACAATCATATCAAACTTAGTATGCCCGATTGAACATATCTTATATCCAACCGAACACACATCAACCGGCGCGGCAAAGCATCGTGGTAAAGGATTTTAACCCCTTCAAATAGGGGACCTTTAATCCGACTTACTAAGCCCATGCGCTCGATTGTATCATGCATACAAATAACGTGCGGAATTCAAATGACGAAAAATAAATAAATCAAAGCAATATAAAACAAAAGAAAGTGTCGTTTACTCAAGCGGTACGTGGAGTTGTATCCCGAGTACTGATCATACTACCGTCCATTCGGAATCGGCTATGAAATTTATGTCCGGGTTTCCATCTGATATACCGCGAGAGTTGACACATCTTTCATTTTATTCCAAAGCCACAACATACAATATCTCATAATCCATGCATATTTATCTACTCAAGGGCCACAACATGCAATTCAACATAACAATCATGCAAGCAATACTCAATAAATAATACAAATAAAACAAAAAACGAATGTGGAAAATACCCTCAGGTCTAACCTTTTATGTCGACTTTCGAACTCACGTTTCACGGCCGTCGGAAGGGCTATCACACCGCAACTTTTCTGGTTCACTGGTTTGCGTTTTACCTCGCTGTTTCGCTGCTCAAGCTACTGTTTTGACTCCGTTTTGCTGTTGTTTCCTCGCGGTTTCGCTGCCGTATTATTGGTCACTGTTTCAGGTGTATAGGGGACTATTTTTGGATTTTTAATGGGGTCGGGCTGCTGTTTTGGGTGCAGTTTTGGGAAGTTTCAGGGACTGTTTTGAGGAGTTTCGGGGACTGTTTTAGAGACTGTTTGGTTCACGGTTTGCAGGGTTTGTGAGTTGATTTTTTTTCATGATTTTGTTGTGGTTTGTGGGCAGTTTCATGGTAGTTACTGGGGCTATGTGTGCTACGGCTTTGGCGTGAGGTCTTGGAGCGTGAGGGTTTCTTTGTAGTGATTATGGTTCATGGCTAAGGGTCTGCATCAAGGTCGTGTGAAGGGTTTGTTTATTGTGAGTCTGCAGGGGCGCACGTGTTTTGGCAGTGGACGTCAAGGTCATGTGGGCTGCTTTGTGTATTGTTTGTATCAGTGGGGTCGGTTGAGTGTATTGAGTGGCTGGTTGTGTAGGTTAGTGTTTGGCGTGAGTGATGGGGGCTGCTTGTGAGTGGCAGTTTGCTAGGGACGTGAGGTTCGTGCGTGGCTGGTGAGGGGCTGGTTACGTGAGGTTATAGAGGGTGCAGGTCAGTGGCGGTTGAGGGGTTATTTGTTTCTTGTGTGTTTCACGGTTTTGAAGAAGAAGAATGGAAGGGATCCCTAGGGTTGATGATGATTAATGTTGTGTATCTTGTGAGATGAAGAGTGATCTTAGGTTTCTCTTTTTGTGTTGTTTTGGCGTGAGAGTGAAGTAGTTGGGATGAGGATGGCTTTGGGTGGTGGTTGTTTATATAGAGAATGGCTAGGGCTTCACATTGTCTCACAAGGAATAGGATCTTGGTTTCTAATTTAGGCTTCTCAAGAATGGTATACACAAAATTGAGGGGGGACAAAATATTATAAATTAGGAAGTTACAAGATTAGATTGGTGTTGATTAAGAAGTCAAATATTTTAGATTGGTAAATATATTATTTAGTTAGGAATGATTATATTTGATTAGTTTATATTAGGTATGATTATATATTATGTTTTATTTAATTGGTAAATGGCTTAAAATATTTTATTTAATTCAAATACATTATCTAATTAATATTTAATCTAATATTTTATTTAATTTGGTATATGATTTAATTAATTATTTTATTTAATTTGGGTTGTATTTTGAGGTGAATGGGCGTGTGGGCCTTGGTTGGGGCGTGTGGGCCTTGCGGGGGTTTTAGGTCAAGGCCAAAGGGTTTGCGGGGGTTTTGGGCCGAGGTTAAGTGGTTTACAGATTTTTTTTGGGCCATGAACAATTTTTAAAACGGAAAACCAACAAGTAACCCGAAGCTAAACCAGTGAACTTAATCCGAATATGAGTCAATTCTTGACTCCTCCCTTCCGACGTCCGTTTCCCGCGGTTCCCGCGACTTAAAAGGTAGTGCCTCCAACTGAGACTCATCATTGGGTTTCATATGCAAAAATGCAATGCCTACACTTTGCAAGCCACGATGGAGGAAATTTTTACAGTGTTATCTTGGGCAAACTTTAACATACATCAGAAACCAATTGGATTGCTTAATGCTGAGGGATTTTATGACTTTCCTTGTGTGTTTCTTGATGATGCCCGGAGAAATGAGTTTCTTTCAAAACATGTAAAAGATATCTTCTTCACTGCCAGAACAGCCCATGATTTAATTGACCAACTTTTAGCCTTTAAACCACAAATTGACCTCATCATTTCCAAGATAAACTGGTCTGATAATGATTGTGGTAAGAAGCGTCAGATAAATTTGGATTTTAAACTTTAATTTTCTTTTTAAATGTAGAATTTCAGCTAACCAGGTATTATCTTCTAAACTCTTCTTATTCTTTTTAGACATTGGGGACAATGTCTCGATTAGGTTTGGGGGAGGGGAATAGTTGATTGGTATATTGTTTTTATTTTTTTTGTTATGTTGTTTTTGCTTGATTTTTCGTCAAAAATTTAAATTAAAAAAAAAAATTTGTGTTTTTGTGTTTTTAACTTGACTAACCAGGTGGAATGTTGTTTGAGATAGCTGTGTAAGGAATTTCCACTCTTGAGACGTATCTCAACCTATTAATTTGTGAATTCTCCATAATATTGACTAAATTGGATCTTCATATGCTCAGTTGATAGGTATTATTAACATGCATGGTACATACAATCATGAGTTGTAAGTGAAAAGTTTGTAATATTCAGTACTTTAGTTTAATTGGAGGAAGCATCTAAAAAGCGATGGAATAAATAAATAAAAAATTAAACATTTGAGATTCGAGTAATTAAGTCCGTAGGGGTGTCTTAACACCTAGTGCCCTAAAGCCAACTGGCTTGGGATTCACTGGCCCAAAGCTCGCTACATGGATTAAAGATGTTATAAAAAAAAAAGACATCTGAGATTCGAGTAATTAAGTTTGTAGGGGTGTCTTAACACCTAGTGCCCTAAAGCCAACTGGTTTGGGAGTCACTGGCCCAAAGCTCGCTACATGGATTAAAGATGTTATAAGAAAAAAATTAAATTTCATTGCTAAAAAAACTGTGAATTCTGATATAACTTTAGGACAAAAATATTACTCTTTTTTCAACTACACTTATGAATATTGTGGGCACAATGATTTGATTAATACTTTGTTGATTGTGTATATGGAGAATGTTAAAAATAATTGGAGAATTTACTTATTTGGTAATTTAGAAAGAAAGAAAACAACTATTAACTTGGATAAGAGTTTCACTTGCTTAGTCACTAACTTGTTTGATCTTTTTGCTTTTGTGTGCATTTGACGTTTGTGGGTATAGTCGTTGTAAGCCCTCACGAGACTATAACTCGTCCACTAGGGACAACTAGGGGTTTAAAGGCTTGTTGCATACGCTAAATGCAACCGTGATCCCTACGAAAGTGGCTTAGTTTATTTTTATTTAAAGTTATTTATTTTATTTTATTTTGTTGTTTTGCTCGAGGACTAGCAAAATGTTAGGTTTATGGGTGTGATAAGCGGAAAATATATTAATATTTACCACCCATTTTATTTAATATTTTGTATAGTTTCTCGAGTTTTATGAACGTTTTGATGTGTTTTAGTTTATTTTATAGATAAAATAAAATTGGGACTTATTGGAATCAATCAGGATAAAATATGGAACAAATAAGGGCAAAAACTGGACTTGACATTTTAATTTTGGAGATTGAAAACTTGAAATGGCGTTCTAACGAAGTACAATTTCGGAAATTTCAACTTTGCGTAATTGTCGTATTTTGACCATAACTTTTTATTCCGATATCAGATTGATTTGATTCCAGTTCCAGATTAAAGAAGACTCAAAGATCTATAACTTTGAAGTTCATATGATTTTCGAATTCTGAAGTTTTCATTACTGAAATTGATGAAAAATCCGTAAGCGTGTTATGTGTAATTATCAAAGTCATTTTCAAAAATAAAAAAAATAAAAAAATGGAAATTGTCAAACTTCCACCAAACATGCTTGAGGATTTGGTGTCATGTTTGGTGCCATGTTCGGTGGAGAAATTGGTAGAAACCTTTATATTTGCCTATAAATACCGAGCTAAACTTTGTAAATTTTTCATGTTTTCTTTGGGGGATTTCTCCATGAAAACCTAAAAGAAAGTGTCTTGCATGTTTATTTAAGTTTTCTTGTATTTTCTCTTTATTTATTTAATAAATTTTTGTGTGTTTTTAATTACATCATGAGTAGGTAATCTCTTTTTGCTGGAGTCTGGGGTGAAACTTTTAATATAATAATTTAGATTTACTCCCTTAATTTAAATAAGTAAATTGAATTAATTATTTACCGCCTATATGACCGGTTTTATATTATTGAACTTAGTTTCCGCCTATATGGTCGGTTTAGGTGCTAACCTTGTTAACGCCTACATGGTCGGTTTATATGATTTTGTTACCGCCTATATGGTCGGTTGGACTTTAGACGAATGACATTCACCGCATATATGGTTGGTTTTAATATAATTAATTAAAGAAATGGTTAATTGATAATGGAGTAATCTATATTTGAAGTATTAAAAGTGAAACCCATATCTCCATCATTTTCTTTTATTGTTGTAATTTTCTTTACTTTTTAATTTTCTCTTATGTTATTCTGTTTAACTATGCATTTTGTAACCTTAGGTATGTTTTGTAACTAAACATATTATCTAGGGGTATGATGAATTCCAACATCACTGGTTTTTAAAGTTGGTAATTTATGTCTTGGGTAATATAAATGTTTATTTATTGAGTCTTAAGCTTAATGCTTCTTGTTAACTGGCCACTAATAAGATTGATTTAGTACTTAAAATGAACTTGAAAAATGGATTTTAGGTTTAGCCTTAGACTCAATAGCTCACGATCTCACCTCGAGGAAAATGACTCTTAGGTAGATTTCCTTACAGGATAGGAATATACCTATTGGGCGGGGGTAGCCATAATTGGAACTTAATCTTATTGAATTCAAGTAACTTGGTTAACATAGGAATATAGTTAATTGGGTTACTTTGGGTGTTTGCATCTGACCATCGGAAGATGCTTTTGTATATTTTCGTGTTCCAGGTTAATAAACCAATATATTGCACAAACATGAGATAACCACTTCATCTTTAAAAGATACTGGAAGGATTCACAACTTTAGATAGTTTCATAATATTGAATTTTCCTTAAATTTACTTTCGCACTGTTTTATTTACTTGTTTTAGATAAAAATCACCATCCAATCAACAACCAATCTATTAGATACTTGTAAACATTTAACTTCATAAATTTGATAGCCTAGGTATTAAATCCTCGTGGGATCGATACATTTTATACTACTTGAGCGATACGTGCGCTTGCGTAACGTGTGTGTTTATACACCAATCACTAATTACTACATTACCCTTAATAACATTAATAAAACGTCTAGTTTTATGGACAATTTAGTTATAACAAAAATAATCCAAAAATGTATAAATAAGGGTAATTCTTCATTTTTTTCAACACACCAATTCTCAATTCTCTGAATTTCTTTAATTATCTTATTCTTAATTCTCTCATCTTCAATTTTTCATATTGATTTAAATTTGTAATTCTTCAATATTAAAAAAAATGACAAGCTCATCTGAGAATACCATGTCCAATGTGTCAACCCAAAAGAGCGACCAAAATATCGGTACACGGAGAAGAGAAGTTAAGTCTTGATCTTCCGATATTTTCAAAATTCATTTTCATTTAGTCGAGACTGAAAATGAATGTCAAAGAGCAATATGCAACTATTGTGGTGTACTTTACAAAGTTATTGACAGATATGACAATATGAACAAGCACTTGGATAGACATCAAGCCACTGAAATTGGACTTGATATAACACAAACTCAAATGGGCAGGTACGCTTCATCTAGTAGAGGTACGAGTACTTTAGATTTATTTAAATATTCTGATATTAAAAATAGAGAAGAATTTGCTAAGTTTACTTGTATGACACATATTTCTTTAAGTTTTGGTGAAAAATTTGATTTTACTAACTATGTTCGAAATGCTTTACATTCTGCTACCTGTAAAATGCATAGAAATATGATGAACACTAAAAAGACACACATTTACTAAAAGAAAAAATCAATCATTTTACACTTGTAGTTTCATTAATCCTCTTAATTTAGCATATTAATTAAATTTATATTTTATATATTTTTATTGTGATTTTTATCTTTTATGTAAGTGAAATAATACTTTGGATGCAAATCTAGAAAAATGGACTTGACATTTGGATTTTGGAGGCTAGAAATTTTATAGGGTGTTTTAACAATGTACAACTTCAGAAATTCTAGCCCTGTGCAATGTTCGTATTTTGGCCATAAATTTTTACTCCAATATCAGATTAAGGTGATTCAAGTTCCAGATGAAAGAAGACTCAAAGATCTACAATTTTGATGTTCATAATATTTTCGAATTCTGAAGTTTTCAAGACCGAAATTGATGAAGAATCCAAAGTATTCCATATGTAATATTTAAAGACAAAAACAAGAAGAAAAAAAATATATATATATATATATGAAAAGTGGGAATTTACATCCACCTTTCGGTAGATTGTCAATTCCCACCAATTTTGCAATTTGCAAATTACATTGGAGGGTGCTGAGCCCTCTACTATAAATAGAGGTGTTTAACACCTTAAGAAATCAGATTCCTTAACACGATTCTCTCTGAAATTTTGTAAATGAATCCAGTTCTTGTGTGTTTTATTTTCTTTAAAGTTTTCTTGTATTTTCTTTTTCTTTCAGCAATAAAATTATGTGTGTTTTTATTCAAATTATAAGTAACTAATTCTTTTTGTTGGGGAAAAAGGTGAAACTTTTAACATGAAATTTTAGATTAATCTCACTTAATTATAATATATAAATTGTAATCTAATGATTAATATTTAATTTAATTTTGGATTAATTATTGACAAACTTTGTTACTGCCTATATTGCTGGTTTTATTTATTTGACATAATGAGTACATAATTAGATTTGTTATAGACAAAAAGTTATCACCGTCTTTATGGATGGTTTTATATGTTTTAGCATAATTAATTCCTGAAATAAATTAATTGGGTAATAATGACAATTTGTATATTATAAAAGTGATATTTCTATATTTAAAATATTAAAAGTGAATCTCTTGACCCCAATATTTTATTTTATTATTGCAGTTCAATTTAAAATTCTCCAATCACTTCAAACAAATCAAGTTTTTTTTTTTTTTTACTCAAATTATTATTTTATTTTACTAAATATATTCCATGTGAATCGACCACGGTCTTACCGGGTTATTTTATTACTTCGACACTCTTATACTTGGGAGTAAAGAACCACTTTTGAGCGTGTCAAAATACAACAATAATAAATTTTAAATTATACAAAGATGATAAAATTATTTTAAAAAAAAATTTGAAGATATTAAAAGTCGTCTTTCTTTTGTTTTGATATTTGGAGTGACCATTGACAAACACACTCATACATGAGTGTGTCTTGTTATTGGATTGATGCATCATGGAACATGCAAAAATGACTTATTGCATTTAAATTTTTTTTATGAGCAATATACTGCACAAAATATTTATAGAATGATTAAAGTAATTTTTGATGAATATGATTTATTAGATAAAATTTTATCAATTGGTTTTGACAATACATTTACAAATACTGTATCAATTAGAAAATTAAAAGAAATATGTCAACCAAATTCGGGGGTCAATTTTTTTATGTTCGTTGCACATGTCATGTCCTTAATTTATGTATTCAAGATGGTCTGACTTTTTTAGAACATCACATTGATCCTATTAAAATTGCACTTAATTGTATTTGGTCATATTTTTTAAGTCAAGAGAGAATGAGCCAAATTTTGTAAATTAAATGGGATTAAATCAGTAAAATTTTCATGAGATGTTCCAACTCGTTGGAATTTAACGTATTTTCTTTTAACTCAAGTTTTTTCAATACAGAGATGTATTATGTAGTTTTTTTCCCAACATGTTCAACATATAACAGTTTTGACCAGTCAATGAGATATTTGTGAAATTTTTTTAGAACTTTTAAAATTTTTTAATGATACTACAAATGTTTTTAGCGGAGTTTATTATCCTATAACAAATTTATTTCTTGTTGAATGTTTGAATATCGTTGGTACTCCATATGAGCATGTTGAAAGTTCTAATTTTAATGGTATTATTTTAATTGAAGCTATTGCTGTTATGAAGAGAAAATTATTGATTTATTTTAAAGATATTCCGTTATTTTATCTTATTGCCACAATTTTTTATCCTAAATTTAAATTAGAAGGTTTGAATAGTGGCTTACAAACTTACTATGTATTTTTAGGAATAGATGATGAAGTTAATATTAGAAAAGTAATATATGAAATAAAAATTGATTTAATAGATTTATTTAATGATTATGTTAGTGTTTGGGCCAAATTTGGTCCAGGGGTAGTTTCGTTATTTTTCTTCAGATCCAATACTAGGGGCACCCCTGAAGCCTCCTAATCAAACCCCAAAGACATAATGTCGGCCCAGGCCCGAAGAACACCAACACCGGTAACCGTAGGTCCATCCAGAGACCGGCCCACGTAACGCCCAGGCTCATTAATGCCACCCACAAGCCATCCGTTCCCACCTGCAAGCAGTAATGTCACTTCATTAAGTTGACTGTTACCATGTTCTAACGGGCAGATAATTAAAAGAAGTCAATAAAGACACACATGACTATACCATGGATATATAAGGAATATGACACCAAGAGGAAGGGGATCCAACTTCGAGCTGTCATACCCATAGCTTTGGGACATCTCAAGCTCGCCACTCCTACCACTACCGCCCTCACGGCATTCAACGGAATTCAAGGTAGCATCTAACCTTGACCTTCCATCTATACTACATATGTTCATTTACTGACTTGGGCGTCGGAGTGCCCCCGGCACCCACCACACCGTGGCAGTACTCCCGCTCACTCTACACCTTTGTTTTGCAGGATCGCTAGTGCCCCCAACTACAAATTCTCGATTGTGGACCTCGGGCGAAAACCAGCGGCGACAATTTGGCGCCCACCGTGGGGCCCTAGCGATCATGCAACGAGAAAGCGGTGTCATCTTCTTCCAACGACATGAGAGGATTTCCATCTACTCAAGGAACAATGCACGTCCCTTCGATGGAACCATACTTCCTACCATCTCACCTCATATGATAAAGCGGTGTATTTGGCGTGATGAGGATGTCCGAGTCAACAATACCCAAATGAAGACTTAACGTGGACATCCCAGTCAACATTACCAGGTATGGCTGGCACTTTTAAGGAATTTCTCAGTTAACATTAATAAAGCATGGAACTTATAATATGTGTCCTAGTTTGGGATTCGCTATACGTGTCCCAATCGACATTACAATTTACAACTTGGAAATTATTATGGGTGTCCCAATCGGCATCAATATGTGGTGTGGGACTTGAAATAGATGTCATAGTTGGTATTACCATTCATAGTATGAGACTTGCTACGGTTGTCCCAGTCGATACTACAATTTACATTTAGGTAATTCTTATGGATGGTTTAGTCATAAGACTAGTTAGAAATATCCCAATTGAAAATACTACACACAGCTTGAGACAATCGACATTGTATGATAGTTTAGTATTTAGCAAAGATTTCACTCGACACTCCACGCATGAGACTTGACACTTGTTTTAAATCCCATCCGACATGAGGTAGAATAAGACTTAGCTTGACTAGGGTACCGTTAGATAAACAACTTCGTACATATGATTTATCATACTACGTGGGATGGTTGTTATATCCCCCAGGCGACATAAATGTAATGTCACACTCCCCAGACTACATTAATAGAATGTTGTTTGCTCCATAAGACATGAAATGATGCTACCTCTTCCAGACAACAAGAATGAAAGGATTGTGTTACTCGCTAAATGAAATCTAAAGGTCTTATAGACTTAGTGGACAACCTCTTGGACCTCCACCAGGTCCATTCGGTTGTAGACCCGTGGATTCTCTTTGGATCCTGTAGAGTGGATTCTCATTGGCCTCCATTAGGTTCAGAAGACAATTGCTTCATGGACACCCCTCGGGTCCGATCTACCATGGATTTATTGACTTTTCACAAGGTCAATGGATCTTTTAACTGAGCAATATCAGATGGCGTGGAGCATGTCCTATTGCATAACCATGATATTATATCTACACTCAAAAAAAAAAACAGTAGGCCCATATCCATGAAGAGGCTCAACAAATGTCGTATGAAACACAGTCAGATAACAATGTGATGATAACCTTCGAAGCATAGCCCAAGTATGAGAAGATGAGTCCTGAAGCCGAGCTTAATGATGATGAAGGAATAAAACCACATCCGCATGATCCTGAGATGCTAATTTTCCAAACGACAGCGAGAACTTTCAGTAAATACTGGGAGTATGTCGAACCAAACAGAACAACACTTGGGACGTGAAGCAATCACGGGAACAAAGCTGAAATTTGAGCAATCAGACGCCCAAATACTTGAACCCAACTCACTAAAAACACCACTCGAAGACAACGCTCCACCACGCGCTACCTGTGACCAAGCGTAGACCCTTCGAAGACAGCCTTTCATGAACACCCTTGTTCCTGTGGGCCTCATGAATATTGGGAAAAAGATTCGACATGGACTATATGCTAAAGAAGAACGCCATACGCTGGTCACATCAATCTCTGCTATGCTCGATTGGTTCACTCGACACAAAACAAAAACATCCCTCCAATTCTTAAAAAGTCCATGAGCGTCCTAATCCCAATTAGACAATTTATCAAACAGGCCCACACAAGTGTAGCTTGAAGTAACTTGCTGAAGGATGAGTCCCATTCGACAAATTAAGGTCCAAAAAGCTTTATCAACACCAGACAAAGTCATCCTAATTTCTGCAGCCAAACCCTTTATCCCTCGCCAGTATGCCGAACCCAGCGGAATTTACTTCCCACCACTGTCGCCTCCATTGTTGCCTCTTCAAAATCAAACCTTTATAAGTTGTCAAGAAGTGATGTGCTGCATGAAGGTGAGTAGTTAATGGCTGATAACAAGCTTCAAGAGGTTTACTGTGAGTGTTTTGACTTATGTTCCTCGTCATCTATCTATTGACACGGGCGAGTCCGAGACTTGTCGACTCAACAAAAGAACCGAACTCGACCTTCCAAATCTCCATCTCACCAATCGACTTGGTCGTGGCTCAAGTGGTGTTATGATCATTACTAGTCTCACGAACGTCATATTGCTTGGCTACTTGGTGGAGTTAGGGGTAAAAAGTTTTAATGTTTGTTTGGAGATTAAAATCAGAGAAGGGTTCTTTGTGAGCAGCTATAAGAGAAGAATGACTTCACATACCTAATAATTACCCACCCACAAAAAGCCCCATTGTTGATTTCAATTGATCACATAGAGGGGATACAACACACACATTACGGTCATCATCATAAGCCTCATCCAAATCAACGGTGGATCTTCGACCAATGACTCTACGCCAGACGACATATGTTAAAACTTGGTCGTAGGTGACTGAAGAGTCTAAAGTCGAACTGCACAGTTCATAAGTGTCTACTACTGCTTGTATACAGACACAAGACCAAACTATAAGCTACACAGATCTGTCGAAAGAGTTGATCCTGAAGTGCATCTTGAAGAAGCCTCCATGGCTGGCCCTGTCAGCGTCTTTCACAAGCTCGAGGACCTCGTCGAGTTTGCTTCTGAGGTATTCCATGATTTGTAGGAAGAAGTAATTGCGGCTGCTTCCAGAAGGACACACATGCAGGACTGGGAGAACAAGATATCGCCATACAATGATGGGATATTGACTCGACTCTTCAAGGATTAATCCAGCAATCAATTACATAGCAGAGCTATCGATCCACACATCTGAAGCTGATGATGACACGACAGAGTGTACCAGTTCGTCGAGAAATGGAATGTCTATGGATTCAATTGAAGTAGGCTCAAAAAAAAAAAAAAATTGCTTGCCTCTCTTGTCTTCCACACTTGAATTATTCCATCCTTGGAGAGAGTAACAAATAAGCATAACTTGTAAAGCCAGGCGACTGAGGTGATTGGTTGGGAACCCACTTGTGTGATTCCAATCATACTTGGTCTCTCGGTCGACACATCCCATGCCAGCAGAATACACCGTCTATCACCGACAAAAATCCACTCCAATGTCGGGCCGTCGACTCCGCAGCTACTATGGAAATTTGCCTGGGTCGGCTGAGTTTCGTGATGGTGGTCTGTGCATGTTCTGAGTTGCAAATCCGTGGGTGGTCTGCGAACTTGACAAACTGTGACGAATGGTGAATGGGCTACTGGTTGAGGCTTGTTACATGGGGGAATTACGTTTCATTCATAATCAGCTTCCACGAATTGGGCTGGGGAGTCAGGCACTTACTTTACAACATAATGGGCTTGTTGTTCACACATTTGTTGAATGTGAGTAGTTTTATCGAGTACGCAAGCTTGGGTTGTTTGAAGTCTGCCAAACTGCGTAAAATGGGGTTGTGCTTAGGCATAAGTTTGTTTGATTCGACCCAAAATGGTGTGCGTTCTGGGCTGGGCTTGTCTTGCAGATTTAGTGAGCTTGTGCTTCATATGGCTGATCACAAGCACGTGTGGGCTCACAAACAGGCGTAGGCTGACCACGTGTCTTGTCGGATGAAAGTGAGTTGGTGGCCTCTGTGTTTCGACTTTGGACTTCGTAAAATGCTCATAGCATTTTACTAACCTGTATTATCAACAACTCCATATTTCCATCTCTTCTATACAACATTACATGAAGGCTCATGAGACATTGAAGGATAGTTACCCTTTCAAGACAACACAGATGGAGTTTCATCACTTAAGAGGTCTGGTAGGCGAGGAATGATGACTTCCATAGAATTTCATCAAGTCCAGTCGACCGGGGACATCCCCCATTGACTCATGTCGAGTCAAGTTGTAGACATGGATTACACATGTTATTATCTTCCTGGCCTCATCAAGTCCAGTCGACCGGGACATCCCTCATTGACTCATGTCGAGTCAAGTTGTAGACATGGATTACACATGTCGTATGACTATATCTTCATGGCCTCATCAAGTCCAGTCGACCGGGGACATCCCCATTGACTCATGTCGAGTCAAGTTGTAGACATGGATTACACATGTCGTATGACTATTATCTTCCTGGCCTCATCAAGTCCAGTCGACCGGGGACATCCCCATTGACTCATGTCGAGTCAAGTTGTAGACATGGATTACACATGTCGTATGACTATTATCTTCCTGGCCTCATCAAGTCCAGTCGACCGGGGACATCCCCCATTGACTCATGTCGAGTCAAGTTGTAGACATGGATTACACATGTCGTATGACTATTATCTTCCTGGCCTCATCAAGTCCAGTCGACCGGGGACATCCGGGGACATCCCTCATTGACTCATGTCGAGTCAAGTTGTAGACATGGATTACACATGTCGTATGACTATATCTTCCTGGCCTCATCAAGTCCAGTCGACCGGGGACATCCCCCATTGACTCATGTCGAGTCAAGTTGTAGACATGGATTACACATGTCGTATGACTATTATCTTCCTGGCCAATCAAGTCCAGTCGACCGGGGACATCCCTCATTGACTCATGTCGAGTCAAGTTGTAGACATGGATTACACATGTCGTATGACTATTATCTTCCTGGCCTCATCAAGTCCAGTCGACCGGGGACATCCCTCATTGACTCATGTCGAGTCAAGTTGTAGACATGAATACACATGTCGTATGACTTATATCTTCCTGGACTCATCAAGTCCAGTCGACCGGGGACATCCCCATTGACTCACTTCGAGTCAACTTGTAGACATGGATTACGCATGTCGTATGACTCAAACCTCCTGGACTCATCAAGTCCAGTCGACCGGGACATCCCCCATAGACTTAATTCAAGTCAACTTGTAGACATGGAGGGCACATGTCGTATGACTGATATACTGACCTTCATCGGGTCCAAACGATTGGGTACTTCCCCAATGGCTCTTGTAGACTCAAGTTGATAACTTGACATTCGTTTGGTTCAATTAGTAGGCAGCATCAACGCTCGAAGTACAACTACATAATATGGCCTCGTCCCAAGCGACACATGCGTCAAGTACTCTCCAAGCCAATGACTCTTGACTTAGAGAGTAGGGGACAAACTGTTTGGGCCAAATTTGGTCCAGGGGTAGTTTCGTTATTTTTCTTCAGATCCAATACTAGACGCACCCCTGAAGCCTCCTAATCAAACCCCAAAGACATAATGTCGGCCCAGGCCCGAAGAACACCAACACCGTAACCGTAGGTCCATCCAGAGACCGGCCCACGTAACGCCCAGGCTCATTAATGCCACCCACAAGCCATCCGTTCCCACCTGCAAGCAGTAATGTCACTTCATTAAGTTGACTGTTACCATGTTCTAACGGGCAGATAATTAAAAGACAGTCAATAAAGACACACATGACTATACCATGGATATATAAGGAATATGACACCAAGAGGAAGGGGATCCAACTTCGAGCTGTCATACCCATAGCTTTGGGACATTCTCAAGCTCGCCACTCCTACCACTTACCGCCCTCACGGCATTCAACGGAATTCAAGGTAGCATATAACCTTGACCTTCCATCTATTACTACATATGTTCATTTACTGACTTGGGCGTCGGAGTGCCCCCGGCACCCACCACACCGGTGGGCAGTACTCCCGCTCACTCTACACCTTGTTTTGCAGGATCGCTAGTGCCCCCAACTACAAATTCTCGATTGTGGACCTCGGGCGAAAACCAGCGTCTACAATTAGTAATATAACTTATAATCATCAGGACAATCTAGTAGCGAACTCGTAATACATTCAAGACTTAGCGTATGTGATCGTTAGTTACTCCAACGAAATAAAAATTAGAAGGATAGCACGATTAACAACAAGGGATTAGATAATTATTTATCTATCAATTTTGAGTTTCTTCTTGAAAGTTTAGTAAGTAAAAATTTTCAAGTACTTGACTGGTGAAACCGACATCAAAATGTCTATCATGTTTTATCAATTATTGCTAAAGAGGTGCTGACAACACATGTTTTCACCGTAACAGTTGAACAAACCTTCAGCTTGAAGACAATATTTTGGAAGCGAGACGGTCTTCATTACATCCAATCACTTTAGAAGCAACATCATGTGTGGATGATTGAACCTGAGCTGATTTGAGACAACAAGAAGATGCCCCCGATGACTTTGAAGATTTGTTCGACAATGCATCCGCAAGTGCAAGCAGAACGAGAGTTGAATGATCAACAGCAGACACAAATAATGATGATGATTGATGAGTAAATAATTGTAAATTTCTAATGGGGAACTATCTAAAAATATAATGGAATTACGTGAGATTTGATTCCTCTAACTCCTAAAGGATACTTATGCAATTTAAGTTTTTAAAAATTTAAGTTCAAGCTCTTTAATTTTATTTTTAATTTAAGTTTTTAATTTAATGTAATATAAATTCAAATTAAAAATTTTAAAAAATTTTGAAATCTCATTTTTTTTTTTTAGAAATTAAGATTAAAATTAACAATTTTTTTTTAAAAAAAAACAAAACAAGAACCGAACCGGAACTGTCGGTTCCGATTTTACAAACGTGGAATTGGGAACTGTTCGATTTGGTTCCGGTTCGAAATCGAACCAACCGGTGGCCAGGTGTAGCAAAAGCTCCTGTCTTCAGCTTATTTTCCTCTCTACAAATTTACAATTTTACCCTTCTATATTTTTTTTCATTCAGTTCAATTACGAGAATTGTGTTTGTATTATTTACACTCTCAAAATTCTAGGGTTTCGAATTCTTTCTTATAATTGAATTATCAGATAATTGATTCTCAGGACGAATTCGATATGCAAGACGCGAACGAATCAGCGGAAGAAGACGATTTCTACAGCGACGGCGACGACGATACGATGCCTACTTTTGCTGACGACAGCGACGATGCTGATGTGGCCGATTACGAGTTCATGGATAACGATTCCGATGATTCTGATGATATTATCTCTAATCGCAATCAGGTACGTTGGTTCTAAACGATTTTATAATCCATTTGATGAAAATTTGTTCCATTTTTTTTGGGTTTTTTGCCTTCGATGATGTTAATTGGCTGAGTTTTTTATATGTTTTTTTTCCTTAATGTTTGTGTATTAGCTGAATTCTGGTGTTTTTTCTAGTTAGTTACTGTGAAGTTAGGATTTTTTTTGGTAATTTACCGGAAATTGAGGTATATTTTTATCTGCATTTATGCTAATCCCTTTTATGGTGATAACTGGCTTGTTACTTTATGTTTATCGTATTTTATGAATTTTGGATATCGGGTGAATTGTTAGTTAGTTGATAGTTTCTTATAAATTTGGGCCTTTTGTAGCTTATTGGAAATTGAAATGTGATTTACCTGCATTAATGCTGCCCGTTTGAATTTCTGGAATCGATATGAAGAAGATTAGAATTTTGATATGATTGGCTTTTGGATTACCCTAATTTTTACGATTGGGATGGAGTTAAATTGGATCTCAGTATATAATTTGCCTTTTTATTCTCTTATCATGTTCTTATGTCTGTTATTCTTCAATTGGGTTTTTCTGCAAAGTAAAAGTATTTGTGGTGTAAATTTTGTTGTGGTAATGTAAATTTTTGTCAGTTTCATATTAGTTGACAAAGTGTAAATCATTGCGGTTCAGGTGAATTGTTGCTAACCTTCGATGTCATTACCGAATACTAAGTTTGCAAACTATGTAATATTATAAGTACTGAGAAAGTAGTTTACTTTTGTAGTTCCTTATGCTGAGGATTGCCCTTGGTCAATCTCAGATCGATTAGGTGGTGATTGGCAAGACTAGCAATTATTGTAAATGTTTTGAGGCAAGTCTTTTTCAGTGAAAAATTGATGGTTATATAAAAGTGTGTTCTCTGCTAATAGACTAATATTATTAACCAGGTCATTGTTACCCAGTAGAACGTTGAACATGTATTTTGATCAAATTATTTTATTTTATTTTTACCTTTTTCAGTACATAAGCTACATACTGTCCAATACAAGCACACATTAATTGATATGATGCAGTGTGTAAAATTTGTCTTTTTTAGGCTTGTAGTATTACCACCGTTGCTGTATTTCTTTACACTAATGTGTCTCTTTTTCTATCTTAGGTAAACTATACCGTTTTGACTGAAGCGGATATTCGTGAGCGTCAGGAGGAGGATATAACTAAGATATCCACTGTGCTCTCTATTTCAAAAGTTGCAGCTAGCGTCCTGCTTCGCTTTTATAATTGGTAGGATATTTCATTGACTGGCATGATGTTCTCTCTTATGAGGTTTTTCTTATTTAAATGAGTGACTTGTGCAATTTTAATTGCCCTTTTCACTGTATCATTTCTTGTTTGAGCATGTGCATCTCAATGTACTAAGAATTATTGTCACACTATCACTTTTGGATTGACAGGAGTGTCAGTAAAGTGCATGATGAATGGTTTGCTGACGAAGAAAGGGTTCGCAATGTTGTTGGCTTGTTAGAGAAACCAACAGTTCAATTTCCACATGGTGAAGAAGTAAGCAGCCAATAGCTGATTTTGAGTATTAATCTTGTCCCAAATTCTAGAGTCGTTGACTACTTGTTAATTACACCAGCTCTGTGCCATATTAAATCTATAACTTTCTTATAATATGTTTTTACCTTTTTTGGCAGATGACTTGTGGTATATGTTTTGAAACCTACCCGAGTGATAGATTGCATGTTGCTGCGTGTGCTCATCCTTTTTGTAGTTCATGCTGGGCAGGTTTGTTCTGTTTGGTTAACGTCTAACCACCCCTTCTCTCTCTCCTCTCTCTCGCTCTGTGTGTGTGTTTGTGTATCCAATCGAGTTGGGACTTGGGAGTATGTTCTTGAGCGACTTTAGAGATTGGGGTAGTTTTCTATCTAGTATTTTGTTGTCTAGTCGACTGCGTATCCACTTGTTCGTAGTTTTTGGCTAATTTTCATAATTTTCTCTTGTTTGTTACAGTGTTTGAAAAATCGAATTGAGGCGTCGCCTGAGCCGCCTCGCAGTGGCTGGTGCCTCGGGCAGTTGCCTCGCATGGTTTTGTGAATCAGGGCGCCTTGGTGATGTGAGGTGGTACGCCTCATGTCGCGTCGCGAGACGCTACAACGCGGACACCCCGATCCGACCCGACCCGAAAAGACAGTCAAAATAAAAAATTAAAATTAAAAAATATATATATTGGGGAGTTGAAGTCGGGACTTGCACTCCCAACTTCAGCTACCATTGAAACAAATGAAATAGGACTTTCACTCCCTATGGATTTGATTATTACATTTCAATTGTATTTTTTATATTGTTTATTTTGATTTGATGTCACCAAAAGTCATGTCTTTTAGTCACCAAAAGTCTTGTTTTTCAACACCAAAAGACACTAAAATTTGGTTATTCATTGTGGGATTTTAGTTTAATTTTCGTTGATCCTCGATGTGTTAGCGTAAGGCAATAATCAAACCAAAATGAATTTATAATATTTATATTTTATAATATCTTACATTAATAAATTAACCATCTTATGTTGAATATATGTCCAAATTCAACAATTGGTACATTCTCTCAGTCGGCGTGGGTTTGCCAGTTGATGCCTATGAATGGAATACATAGTTTTTGAATCTTTCTTTTAATGTCTATTATATGTGATTATGTGTTCTTATTGACAATTATGACTTTTTTTTCTTTCTATTGTGTGTTATAATTTTTTTTCACTGTGTTTGGATTGAGGCTTCCGCCTCGACTGCATCGAGACTGTCCGCCTCGCCTCAAATTGGAAATTGCCTCACACCGCATACTGAGTTTTCAAACCTTGGTTTGTTAACAAATTTATATTTGTATAATGTAGAAATGATATATATATGTGTGTGTGTGGTGGATTGGAGGCACTGAAAGAGTTGATGGATAATTTTCTCTTGTTTGTTGAAGAATGGTTGGGGTGGGTTCTTAAGTAAGATTGTGTCCATTGGACTTTATGCGAATTTACACTGATATTTATGAATTCTAAAACTCAACTATGTACAAGATTCGCATTATAGTGTACGAAGCAATATGTATTATGATCTATGTTGTTAAAGGCGCCGCCTAAGCGGCATTTGGGCGGGTTCAAACATCCGCCTGCGGTACCTAGGCGACGCCTTAGATATTGTAAGTTATGATTCCTTATATATTAGATAAAATTTTGCACTTGGACTATGCTTGGGCAGGTTGAACTACCAACGCCCCTTGCCCATCCTACCGTCTTTGACAACATAGATTATGATATGTGTTGTTATTATTTATGCTAATATCTTTAGAAATACATATTTGATCAATCAATTTAGCTTTTTTCCCCTGATAACAGCGTTTCTACTTTCATTTCACTTAATTTGTTTGTAATTCTGTTGTCATTTTTTTAATCTCTTAAGGGTATATCAGCAATGCCATTAATGGTGGTCCTGGGTGTTTGATGTTACGATGTCCCGATCCTTCTTGTGCTGCTGCTGTTGGCCAAGATATGATTAACTTATTGTCTTCTGATGAAGATAAAGAAAAGTATAACCGTTATTTCATTCGGTCTTATGTTGAAGACAACAGGAAGGTAATATTTTTTCTGTTAATAGGATCAAGTCATTTTAATACTGTACCTGATTGAAAATGGCACCCTTGCAAGTTCCTTTTTGATCTGTTAAAAGTGAAGTTCATTCCTGAAGCATGGCATTTAATTTTTTTTTTTCCAAAAGTGGTTGTATATGTACATATTATTTCTGGAGTAATGCAAGGTCTGAACGCAACTAATTGAATAACTATTGGGAATTTATAAGAGAAAGGAATCTTGGTCCTTAAATGTTTGTTCTTTTGGATTACGAAACAGAATAATAATGTTTTCAGCAGCGATCTATTATGACAGAATTTACATACATAAAACAACAATCCTACTGCTGTCTTATGCAATCTGAAGACATTGTCAACCTTATAATTGAATCACTTGAGTACTAATTTGTTTTATCACATTAATAGCTAATAAGTTATGTTCTGAAATACTTGAGCACAGTGGAAAACAAAAATTTGACAAAAACATTGACATCACTTGTTTGACCTTTTCCATTTTTTCTATGCTCGTAGACCACTTGTATGGTTCGCCCTAAGTTTGTCAGTAGTGTCTTCAAATGGACCGTGATATTTTATTAACATTCACATGGGTATCTATAGTTT